>QNQO01001370.1:0-303949 GCA_003290165.1 Berberis thunbergii | reverse complement strand
TTGATTTACATAAATTAAGATCAATTCGATTTTTGGTTTACATAAATTAAGAACAGTTTGTTTTCGATTCGATTTCTTATATGTTTGGTTCGGTTTCAGTAGTTGAAAAAATTTGAAACCGATCATAATCAATTCGATTTTCAACCCTATAGCAAACTTGAAAGTAAATTCATCTTTGATTTTAAGACTTCCACAAATTTTAACTATCTATTTGATGTGACATACCGAGGGCAATAATGTGCATGTCCAACATGCTTAAGCAGTTGATAATGGGTATGTGTTGTTGGGTTGATTAGTTGCACATCATGTATGGGTGAAGTGGACTAGTTTACCACATTATTACCCAATTTGCTCATATCACCTGTGATTTTCGAACCAAGTTGCGCCACTCATTGTCGTACGTTCACGATCTGGATGAGTTGACCCATTGAAGAAAAATAAAACAAAGGGGAAAAGGAGAATAAAGGAAATCAGTAAAGCGAGAAGAATAGATGAGAACAATGGTACCATCGTTCTGAATCTTTTGAACAAAATATGTCCTACTCGATTGATCATTTAGATCTAGGGTTCTCATTCTCTTCATCAACTTATTTTTCTAAGGTGCCATGAGGCAGCTCTAAATTGCACAAAATTAGGTATTTGGGATTCTCTCTATGACTCCATCCGTCGACCAATCGAACAATAAGAGTTTATCTTGTTTCACAGTTTCAACTTCACCCCATATTGGACAACAAAAGTTTCTCTAGACTGAAAGGGTGAAAGGGTGGTTGGGTACTTGGGCTTGGGTTTTTTCTTGTTTATTCCTATTGTTGGGCCATCGGTTATTTAAGAATTTGGGGTTTTCTAAAACAAAGATTTGTGTTTTCCAAGCCATATTTAGATTTCCAAAACCTATAAATGTTTAATATATTGTTAAATATAAAAATAAAATAACTAATCAATAACTATAAATAAAATTACATAAAAGTTTATTGGATTTTTAAAACCAAATAAAATGAAAATTAAAAAGGACTTTAAAAAAATAAAAATGCAACATGTTTCCCTTGGCTTCTGCAATGTTCCTTGTCATTTATACATAAAATAAATGTCGTACTGAATTACCGCCCTAAATTAAAATTATACATGAATTGCGACCCTAAATATCGTACTGACTCTCACTACCCTTTCGAATTTTGTACTATAGAAACCAATGTGTCGCAAATCCGTTTATGCATGAACTCGTGCATTGTATCAGATAACATTAGCCTACCCCTACCAACTCATTCAGTGTAGCAGTTAACATTGGCCTACCCCTCAATTGTAGCAAGGCCTTTTAAGATAAACCGTACTCTCAAAAAGCTCAAGATGAAGGTCAAAAAATATTTGGGTGATTGAGTTAAATATTCGGTACAATGTGGGCTTTGTCTCATAGTTTTTTTTGTCTCAGTTGGGCATTAGTCTAAGCCCACAACTAACAGAGTGCATCATTACATAATTTACATTTAACACTTTCAGACTATAAACTTATGATATTTAATTCATGTTTACCTAAGGAAATGGAAAATATTTTGCCTAAAACTCGTGCTAGGCCGTCTGCTTGTTATATTTCTATTGAAAATTTTCCCTGTTGCCTCGACTCACGTATCAAAAACGACATCATAAGCCCTTATCCTCCAAGTCAATTCCTAGCCCCCCTTCGAAATTGAAGCAAGGAAAACTAACCAACAAAAGAAAACTTCAGTTCAGCCCCATCACTTCTTCCTCTTCGTGGGCACTCCAATGGCTTTCTTGTTCTCCCATTCTAAATCACTTTCTCCCACTCTCTTCCTTTCTATCTCTCTTTATATCTCCTATCTCTTTTTTATCTCTCTATAACTTTATCTCTTTTTTATCTCTCTATAACTTTATCTGGAATCTCACTCACTACATCTCTTCTCCGCCATCTTCTCCATCTCCCCTTCCCCCATCAATCTTATCTTGTCCCCTTCCCCATCAATCTTATCTTGTCTGCAATTGCTCAACTCATTTGTCACTCAAATATTAGTTGCAAACAAAGATGAGATCTATAGTTCAGACCTGGAGTTACTATTTCTACTTCTTGAGTTCCTATTTCTTGTCTACAACTTCAATAGCTCAACAGACTGCTCGATGGAATCCTGTCAACAGTTTTGTTACCCCCAAAAAAACTCATGCACTGTTGATCATCAGATTTGGGGATTCTAAAGAGTTTTGCTACTTATTCATCTCTTTTATTTGGTTATGGTTTTTGTCATTGAATTTGCATATGAAATGGGGTGTTTGATCAACTCCCTGAAGTAGGGACTAATTTCGGCTCATTGTTGATTCACCTGGATGAAATTATGGATTTGAAAAGTAATGGCATGAGCAATTCACTGTGAAATATTCTATATACACTGACTTAGGAAACAGATGCAAGGGATCAATTTGAGTGCATAGTTAAGATATTTCGATTGGAAATGGCCAGTTTCACTGTGATAAAACTTTAGCAATCAAACAACATAACAGTGGAAAATGAAAACAAAATTTTTCTTTCCTTAGGAAAAAGAGAACATTTTCCTTTTCCTTGCAATCAAACACATCCTTAAGTAAATATTGATATTATTTTTTATGAGAGCGACTTTCTGCCCCCACCGTTTCCACCTTGTTCCACCACCACTTTTTGTGTGCCACCACCAACTTCCATTGCCATGTTCCACCACCACACTGGAACAACCCAAAAAAGTTTGATTTATGGTGTTTTGCTTTGGAAATCCCGTATTCACAAAATCATTACTTTTCTTGTTGTTGGGTGCTAAATTTATAGTGTTTTGTAAGATAGACGTCATATTGTTAATTTTTTGTCAAGGCTTTTCGCACAATAGTTTTCTTTCGGGAAATTTTTTGATTTACCTGATATATGTTAAAATTTTGATATCCATGTAGGATACATGGAGCAACTTTTTTGTCTTCTATTTTGAAGACCCACAAGGCCACAACTCTCCTCCAAAAACTTTCTTTTCTTCAATTTTAAAGCTTTCCATGTTTCAATTTTTCTGATATTCACTAAAATTTTGATATCCTTGTATGATACACAGAGCAAATTTCTTTCTTTTTTTTAAAACCCACAAGATCTCCTTCAAAAACCTCACTTTCTTCAATTTTAAAGCTTTCACATTGCACCAACCAAACCCTAATAAAATTGAATAGTGAAGCAAACTAACCATTTAGGGGAAGATTCTGAGAAGGAAGTAGATAGGTCATGATGCAGAATTTTTATTTTGGTGGTAACTAGGCGGAAATGTGTTGGGAGTATATGTAACAGTCCTAAAATATAATGCCAGAAAAATAATAAAGATATTGAGTTTATTATCTGGATTAGAATTTATTTTTAATTTTTTCAATATGCTCGAGACTCAATCACTTGATAGCTACTTTTTCGGTTGTATGAGTTAGATTAACTCGCTTCTTTATTAAAAATTAATAATAACAGAAAATAAAGTAACATAGAAGTGCACCCTATCAAAAGACTTTCCCATAACCAATTTCCTATGATGAAAAGCCTGTAACATGCTAAAATCTCATTGTTCAAACCACCGCTTGATATCTCCAAACTGTTGGAACCGAGTGTGACACCACCATTCTATTCCACTACCAAAGAGAACTTACACTTACAAAATAGGTACTTAAGGGTTTCTACACGTTGCCTACAAACAGTACCTTTGTGAATGATTAACTCCCTAACCATCAGTCATCTACAATTCGAACTTTTCCCTAGGTGATGCACCAGATCAAAAAGTTTACCTTTTGTGAATGATTATTCCCTAACCACCAATTGCACCAGATCAAAAAGTTTTACCTTTACGACACTTGCTTTTCCAGAGCAGATTGGGTTCAACCATTGGAATTTGCAAGGTAGCAATGGGATGCCAGTGTTGGCTTGAGATGGTGGCCAAGTGTTCAGGACAAAATTTAAGGTACATTGATTATGTCTACCATCCACAAGGACTGCAACCACTTTTCTACCACGTCATTCAGCAACAAGTTCGCAATTACCTCGACCAGTTAATGTGGATGCTCAAATAATGAAAAAGGGTTATCTTCATCGGCATCCTAACGAACCCTTGAACCGTAACACATATACTTTCACTACTACAATGGAAATCATATCCTTAATATTTTCCATTTGGACAAAAACAATGTTAAACTTTATTATTGATAACTTGCACTTTATTTTCGTAAATGGGTTATACACATTTCAGTAAATGAGGAGAGCATGAAAAATCAATTACTTAAGTATCATAACAGACCCATGAGTGAGTCAATTGTTCGAAACATATGGCTTCATCACTAACCTCTACACACGAGACAGCAGCTTCCCTGACAGCATGATTCGAGTCATTCAACATCTGTAAAATCTGCCCATACAAAAAAAACTTTAAATTTCAATAACGTACAATCACAAAAAAAAAAAAAAAAAAAAAAAATAGAATAATTTCATAACTCATCGAATTACCAACAGTTTCAACCTTATTTCACCAAATTGAACGAAAACTTACTGGAGGAAGTACGACTCTCTGAAGAGTAAGCTCAGTAGAAGCGAAAAGACGAATCGCAGAAGTAACAGTCCTTGCAAACTCTTCTCTAACCCTCCAACTTTTATGCCCCCAACCATATGACCCGGCTCTTTCGACAATAATTGTCGGCGAAGAAACCTGCAAAAATTCCACTCAAAACCCTATCTTTAACCAAAGGGCATACATCAAATACATACACAAATTAAAGAAATGAACATGAGATGAGAGTGAAGATACCTCCATGAGAGTGAGGAGGAGCCTCCTGGCGGCATCTCGAACGGGCTGCTTACCCGTCACCAAGGCGCTCAACAACAGAAGGCACCAAGGAATTGAAGTGGAGTTTGAAATGCTCGCCAGAGAGAACAGCAGCGGAGGCTAGGGCTTGAAGAGCGCCCTGGGAGACGCGGTAATTGTTGTCTTTAAGAAGATCAGAGCAAGAATCGACCAAAGAGGTGACTTCAGAAGACGAAAGGCTCTTTCTCGAGGCTTCTAGAAGTGGTAGAGACGCTCGACTCCCGCCATTCGCTCCTTGGTGTCCTTGGAGCGCGCCATGTCGAGGGCCTCCTCCATTACGCCTGAGATCTGGCGGATCTGAGCGGATCTTGGTGGTGAGAGCGAGGGATCTGAGAAAATTGGTGTTTGGTGGTGATGGTGGGTTGGGACTTGGGAATGGAAAGAAGACAGAGTGTGATGAGTGAAGTGAGTGAGTGAGCGAGTGAGCGAGAAGAGATGGGGACTGCTGGACTGTCCTTAGGCCGTAATTTACGGATTAGTGTCAATAGTTTATTTATTTAACTTAAAGCTTTGTTTTTACTTCTAGTAAAGACTACTTGGGTTTCTTTTGTTACTCTAACCTCCGTTCCAACTTCAAACGCGTGTGATATTGTCAATTTTTTTTTTTGATAGAATATTATGCATTAACAATAAACTAAATACAATTTACAATAAAGTGGTCCGACAGTAATAGCTAAGTTGTGTGTCTCATTATTGAGTTTACGGGGAATAAAATTAAAGTACCAATTGAAAATATTAAACAACGTAGCATAGGGGATGGCAGTGGGACGGATTGGGGCAGATTTGAATAAATTCATCCCCGCTCCATCAGGAATAGCGGAATCCCCAAATCCGCTCCGCCAATTCCGATTAAAAATCATAATCACACCGTATGGATTGGCTGATATTTGTCCCGCCCGCCAATCCGTTTACAGGTTTGCGATTATGTTGTTGGGTTGCTGATTCCCCACTCTGATTCGCCCCGCCATGTTGTTTTGGGCCTGAAAATTTTTTGTAGTTGAAAATTTGGGCCTGCAACATGTTGTTTATTTAAGCCTAGTCATTTATTTAGGCCTGTAACTTGTGCATTATAATCAACTCTAACTTGATAACAAACCTCATAATATAATCAACTTTAAACAACCTGATCATATAATCAATAACACAAACATGATAACAGGTGGCAGCATATATCACTTAAACAACCTTAATGTATGTCCATACAACATTAAACAATCAAAACATAGTTTGTTCTTAACCCATGCAATAACATCAATGATGCTTAACTACAGTTTATGAAAGCACCATGAATTGTACAACAATAACAATCCAAAATAAGAGCAGACAACACCCAATACACTCAAAACCTGAATTCCAAGTCTTAGAACCTACTCATTAACCCAAGAAATTATCAAAAAACCATAAAGGCAATTGATCATTCTTTTGCTATTTTGTTGTTGCAAAAACTTAGCCAACCTGAAATTAAATAAATAAAAAACCTTCTTAAGTTAAAAAAAACTTATGAAGACAAGTAGAAATTTTGGTATTGTTTTACATCACCCTCCGTCAAGTCGTTAAAATAAAAAATATTATAAATTTTTGGATCATGCAATCAACATGCAACTTTGTTCCTACAAATAAATAATCAATTTTAGCAAAGCCTAAGATATCATTAGTTCATTATAGACTTCTTTAAATACTTATTACCTCTGGAGGATCCGAATCATCTTCAAAGGTTAACCTCCAATTTGATGATGTTAAAGTTTCATCTGTCATAAGATAAACAAACTAAGTTATTAATTTACTCAAAAAAATAAGCAAACATAAAACAAATAAAAAATAACATTTGAGTGTGTGTATAAGTTGCTACAAAAAATGTCAAAATGCAGCCATGTTAATGTTGTCATGAAAAACCTTAACAAAATCGACAATCTAATGAGTGTTTTTTTTTTCATCTCATATCATCTCTTTTTTCTTTTTTCTTTTTTCTTTTTTTGAAGGTCACTCATTCATCCTTTTTTTTGTGTATTTAATTAGGATGTCTAACCTCTTATTAAGAGGAAACATCTAAATTATTTTATGCTCTACAGGTTTTTTAAAACAATTTACATTTTATCAAGTAAATATTGACTGCATCCTCTTAATCAATTACAAATGCTAACATCAATGGGTTTTAAATTATTATTTTTGTGATTTTGTTCTACATTTTATTTCTTCTAAGGTTAACTCTAAATCTCTACATTGTAAATCAAGCACTTTAAAACTCTTTTAAGTTAAAACAATGTAAGTTAACAATAACCTAAATGAGCTCATAATGACCTATTCGGATCTAGATACATTGTTGAATCGGCTTTGCAATGAACAAGAAAGTCAGTCAAAATTTTTTTTATTAAATTGGAAATTAATTGAAATATAAAACATAGAACCCGACTCCTTATTTGAATGAAACATGGGTAATTATGATATTATATCAATAATGCACGCCAACAAGAGTGAGGTAGTTTTAGTGTCGCAAATGCATAATACAAAAATACAACCAAATATCTTAATGGTCATTCGAAAGCAAGGCACAAGTACATGCTATAGAAAAAGAGTGGATCAATAATTATCAAAGGGGAGCAAGTAGAGGTTGATCAATAATTATCAAAAGAGCATACATATATAAATCCACATGTTTTCCCCACTTAATAAGCATTTTATCAACAAACACAAAATAAATGTTAGCATTTTATCAACAATCATAACCGGCCAAATAAATGTTTTCCCCATTTTAACAACAAACACAAAAAATGGCAGCTGAGTTTTCCCCACTTAATTAATAAGCTCTTTTGTAGATCGGTGAAGGGTTGAAGCGTTGGTTACCTATGAAGATTAAGATAAGGGTCTCGAAAGGAAGAACCCTAATCGACGTGGTGATGACCTTTCTTATTCCTGATGACAGTGGAGATGACCTTTTTTTTCCACTCGCGTTTATTTTCAATAAGAGAAAAACCTCCAATTTCACAGAAAAAAATATTTGAGAATAAATGAAAATTTGAGACAAAGAATATGAAATACGGATAGAGAGGAGAGTACCGGATGGAGGGACTTCGTTGTTTTTCAGTCGAATCGAGCTTGGTTAGTGTTGAGCATAATCAGAAGAGTCGCAGGGAGGGAGCAGGGTTGAGCGTTGAGTGTCGAGCTTGGTTGAGTGTCAAGTGAGACTGTGAGTGTGTGAGAGGCTGAGAGCCGCAGGGAGGGAGTAGGCAAGCGTTGAGTGTCGAGTGAAAATGTGAGATGAGATATCTGATCTAGGGTTTATTTTCCTTTATATAGTCCGATGGTACTTTAGTAATTTCCCCGGTTAAACGGACATCCGTCGGGCAGATATGGCCAAACGAATAAGAAACGGATACAATTTGGATGTCTGTATCTGCCCCAACCTCCATACAGCCTTAATCAAATCCATCCCAAACGGGGCGAGTGGGGTGGATATCCGTGAAAATCTACTCCACTGCCCTTTCTAACATAGCCTTAATACTAATAATAATTGGCCTTCACATCCATCGCAAATCAACGTGGCTAGTCCTCATCTTTCCTACGGGAGTGAGTGAATCTCCTAGAAGGAAGCCCGATTTCCATTGTCTTGTTTGGATTAGTATCAGATCGGCTTCTGCTGCAAAACACTCCACCATAATACTATCATAAACTCGACCTAGTATACAACTAGCCATCCGAGCACATACCATGCCAAAATCATCAACTACATAAACCCCAAAAGCTATCTGCTGAGAGGATGCGAAAAAACACGCATCATAAGTAACCATGACCATGTTCGATTCGAGATAACAAGGAAGTTTGTAGGTTTCTAGAGTTAGAATTAAGTCGGTGTTGTCTGACAGCCTGGAGTTATAAGGTAACAAGATGAAGTCTAAAAGATTGGTTTCGTGGTAGAGGACTTGATGTGATGACTTGTGATGGGTGATTAGGATGGGTATGTTTGACCGCTATTTCAATGACTTGTAACAATGAAACTTGGTCATTATTCTCTCGGGCCCGGTGGGGATGTGAGAGCCATTGTTTATACCATGCTGACCAATAGTGGTTTATGGTCTTCGTGAAGAGTTGAGTGGTGAACTTGAGTTTGGAAAAAAATTATTTGATTTCGGAGGGACTGGGTGGTCTGGATCACTGCCGAGAATTGCTACATTTCATCTTTGATGAGGGGATGAGCTGAGGCGGTGTTCCACATGAATTGGAAGAACCCACGAGTCGAGTGCTCAACTAAGTTGCTACTTATTCAATTGATAGGGGGGGGGGGGTGGGGAGAGATGTCAAAGTCGCTAAATCACGGGATAAAGAAAAAACATATGAGTAGTTTCTTCGTTATGGTTCTGGCAAAACACGCAACAATCATCTATCGGCATGTGAATCTTGGTCAAGTTAGGCAAAGTATTGAGGATGTTTTGCGAAACTTTCTAGAGCAAGAGAAGTGCACTAGCAGGCGCTTTAATTTCTCCACATTTCACGAGAAATTTTGGTTTGGAGTTGGGGCTTAGTGTGAGAAGATGTGGAGGTCTCAAGATCTCCATAAACAAAAGGCCCATGTCACACTTTTGACTGAGAAAATATCATTTTTTTCAAAAGTCCAGATCATAGTATCTGAGGAGAGGGATGCTCTTATAGCACTATCCATTATGTCTTTGACTACAGGCTGGGAAAACATGGATGTGATGAGCTCAGCGTTCTGATAGGTGCAAAACTGCAAGTGCACAGTATCGTAGTTTTATAGTAAAGTGATAAGAAAGAGTATCGTCCTCAGGGATTGATTATTTACTTTTTTAACAAGTATCGAACTAATATTAATCTTGATTTTATTTAGAAAAGTCACAAAGTTGCTTTTGAAATCTATAATAACGAATCAAATGAAATAAATATAGATGTTTGATTAAAAAATCGGTAAGAAAAGTCTAGGAAATCGATATTTCTAGTCCATCATTATGCTATTATCATCTAATAAATAATCCTACAAGTTTGTTAGCAAAAACTCCCAAGTTTTCCAATAGCCTCTTTCGATAGTCTATTGAAACTATTCTTAGAAATCATTTCACAAAAGAGTTTGCAATTTGATAAATAAGAAATGCATTAAGATTGGTGATTCTCTACATAGGTTCTTATAAGTATTTCGATCACTATAATTGCCTATGTTGAATTATCCAAAGGTCTATCTTATAATTCCCACTTTCGAAAGCAAATCATAAGATCCAATTCATCTAATTAATGGCCAGTCAATTAGAAGCAATAAGCGAGGCATAATTCGAACAAACAAAGTAGGAATTTATTTCAAACAAACATTACGAAAATAAGCACAATTTGAGACTAGAATACATCATTTCCCTAGAATGAAATAACTTAGTTCATGCTGGAAATTAAACTTATAACAGAAGAGTTCAACATAAATTGAATTTGGGAGTAGAGAAAATCAAACTGAGGAATGTTGGTGCGACTTGACTGATTTGTAGCATCTAGATCTCCACTATCTCCTTCATTTCTTGTTCTCCACCCTTTCTTTTCTCTGCCAAAGATCCCGAATTTCCAGCCCTTCTATCTTCTCTAATTTTCTATACCAAAAACTGAAAAAATTACCAAGTTGAGGCAATAACAACCACCCAATTCGAATTTCCACTCAAAGAACAACCGTTCCATTCTTCTTTTAAGCAAAATCAGGGCTCCAAGTTGTTGTTTCTGCTACCACTAAAACTCTGTATTTTGAGTTAATGTGGGTTGTAATAATAGGCTTGATTAAAGTAGCTTCTTGAGCATGACAGGCTTAGCCAAAAAGATTGGGCTTTATTAATTTCATCAAATCTGAAATAAAATATACATGACAAACAATGTGGCCTAAACCCAACAAAAACAATTAGAATTCGAGTGAATTCTAGAGGTAAAATGTGGTAAAAGTTAAGAAAAATATGCGACGCATCACGTTCCATTGCAACGGTTGTCCTACAAGATGGATCCAGAGATCAGGGATTTTACTAACTGGACTTGAGGGGATTTGTTGTATAGTACAATCAGCCAAAATCAGGTCTGGTTTGACCCAACAGTCATTCCAGAAATCAGTTTATTCCCATAAATAATTTGCCAAAAAATACGGCATTTTCATTTTAGCAAGTACCTTTAGGCTACCACGCAAGGCAAAAAAATGCTAAGATTGGAGATTTGTTGAGTTGAAAAATACTCTTGTTTCTAAAATAGATTGCTTTAAGTAGTATGGTGCAAGAGTTTGAAGGCCTTGAGATAGTCTGCCAAATGTGCTTTGCTTTTAAGGCCAAATTCCCATGTCTGGTTAAAGGAATATTCAGACACCCCCCGTGTCTAGGAAGTATAATCCAATTCCAGGTACAAAGATATTTGGCTCTACTTTCATCTATTCCATTCCACCAGAAACCACGAGCCATGGTATCAATTTTGGTTATGACAAGACAGGGGAGAATAAAAGATTGTATGATATAAATCGGTATAGAGTTAATGACAACCTTGATCAATATTGTTCTTCCAACTTGAGAAAGAACATTGGCTTTCCAAGATGAAGCTTCATGCTAATTTTGTCCACTACAAATTGAACGTCCAAAGCCTACTTGTTTGAGAGGATAAGGGAGGTGCCAAAATATTTGTCCTTCGGGTAATACATCTTAGAACCGAGAATGTGATTGATCATTTTGCCATGTTTTTGGTGATCATTTTGCGTGTGTGATATTGTCGTGTGTGCAAGGAATGCGATTTTCTTACAAAAATGTCAAAATTTCACCAAATATTTTTTTTAGTTATTGAAATTTATTTTGAAATTCAAAATATTTATTTCTTTTATCTAGTCTCAATTTTCATACATTTTAACCTATTATAACATTAGTTTAGTATTAAAATTTTGTTACATAGGTGCTTCTTATGCAATATATATTTTTGTATGATATTTTATAAGTCTTGTAAAATTCTTTGTGTGGTATGTAAGAGTTTAAAATGCTCAAATTATATTAATAACTTTACAAATTACACCTAAATTTTAAGTTTTTTTTATACCCAATGAAATATTTTTCACCAAATTATTATTATAATTGTCGTACTAAAATGACCTCGAAAAACGAAATCACGATCCTTGGATGTGTGTGATGTGTTCCTTCCAATCACTTGAAATAATAATTATTGAAAAAATAATTTTGTTTTCTTTTTTAAAACTATTCATTTATTCCATGTAATAAACAACCTGTGGCCACCATTTTACAACACAACTTATAAAAGACTCCAAATATAAAATAAAACTTTGACTTTGCCTAGGATTGTTTTTGTCGTATAAAATGTTTTTTTTTTATTTTGTGTGAATAGACCCATCAATGAATTCAAGTTGTGAAATGGTGGTTATGGGTTCCAGTTGTTTTCATCGTTTTTGGATAGATTATGGTTTAAACATGTCCAAGTGTTGATCATTGTGAAAAAAATTGAGAATTTGTAAAAAGGAATAGACAGTTTTTTTTCCCCTTAACCTCCTCACCCCATGCCGTCGACTGAGCTCCTCACCTTATGACGCCAATCGATTCGAATTTGTGACGTGTGATTTCATCTGCCACAAATCTACTAACTCAGTTGGTACACCTTTGACATACGACTCAATGCATACATGCATAAACTATAAAATTATTCGAAAATTAGGCTTTAGGCTCAAATATCATATACACGGTGAGCACAAGTGAAAATCATAAACATCTCAATCATAATATCGCATCAAGCTTTACCATTTGGAGCTTGGCAAAAAAATCCAACAACTTGGCAAGCTTGTAATGTTAAAGTTAAATTGAGGTATCAACCACATAACATTTTAACTAAAAATTAGTTATAGGAATTTCTTATTTTTTCATCACTCCAACCACATTTCTCATTTAAACTTTTTATTATCATTTAAATATATCTTCACATATTATTAAGAATCCTCTATTTAATTTTTAGGATTGGAGAAGAGATAAGGAAGAAAAGAGAGTTTTTTTTAATAACTTTTAGTATTTGGGGATGACAAAGATGCCACCAAATATAGAGGAATTGAGAGACCAAGATAAAATATGAGTATGTATATAGTGTTTCATTTGAGCATTTTCTTTCCCACATAAGACCTCAAATTGGCTCTTCTTGGAGTAGTTCTACTATGATTCTTTTTGGTGTCTCTTTGAGATTTTTACACTTTTTATTCATTATCTTTAAAATACAATTATAAACACCATCCACAGAAGAGGTAAAAATGTCAAAAACAAACCACAAAAAACATCATAGAATTACTCCCATTGAAAATGCTCTTACATGCAATCTTTATAGCATGTCCAACAAGTACGCAATCTTCACTATTTAGAAGTAGGTTGAATGTATATATAAAATCGATTTCATTTATGATTTGCAACATTGATTTGGCAACATTTTTTCTATTTGAGTTGTCTGGTGATACAAATAAAAAAAATGGTTTGAACAGGTGCAGTTGCACTTGCACCCAAATATTAGAGCTCAAAACGAAAG
This sequence comes from Berberis thunbergii, assembly GCA_003290165.1. Taxonomy (NCBI): domain Eukaryota; kingdom Viridiplantae; phylum Streptophyta; class Magnoliopsida; order Ranunculales; family Berberidaceae; genus Berberis; species Berberis thunbergii. Next base: position 290,588 of record QNQO01001370.1, on the reverse strand, counting down.
CTTTGAATGCACAAACGAGGGTCACCCTAAACATAAGCTAGATGGTCAACCAAAGATTTGCCACATTTTACATCTTTTAAAATTTTGAATTGTTTTCCTAATAATATTGTTATAATTCTACCTCAAAGTTTCTATTAGCTTACAAGTCAAATTTGGATTTCTATTACACATGTTTAATGTTCAAAAACCCAGTTTTCTTATCAAATCGATAGTAGCCTCCATTAAGGATTTTCACCAATTCCAATCACCACTAGCTCCATCACTTCATTTTACTCTTTTAATCTTCGGTTACGAACAGGTCTACAAGATTAAGTACAACTTCGATGGCTCAATCAAACATTATAAATTTGTGCTCAGTTTTTCAACTTTGGATTGTTTCCTAAGCATGTAATGGTGCATGTTTTGCTCTCCATGTATGCTATAAAGAGTTGGCATCTTCAGACTCCATGTGAATAAAGGCATTTTTTTTCCAAGGAAACCTTTGTATGGTATCAACAGGAAATGCCACAATTTGATCAGCATATTTCACATTTCATATTTCATCAACTTATGTTACAGTCTCCTGATGACATTACATTCACCCTCGCAAGGAGCAGATTTCACAGGTGAGGAGGGTTTATGTTCTTCATGCTACCTTGAGGGTTCTGTGACGGTAGCTGATGTTTTTGACAAAGCCACTTAAATTTTATCATCTGCTACACAAATATCTCTCACACTTGACTTACTTGGGCAGACTGCATAGAGCAATATATAGACTTCAAAACAGACGATTCCATCAAAGAATGCAACCATAAGAACTTTGATTAATCCACTACCGTGAGGGGTTTAATTGACATTCAGACAGCTTCAATGCAAAACTCAGATCAGTGGTATGACAATCTGCAACCATTAACCTTCGAGACAAGTAAAATAAAGAGATGAAGGCCAAATTGTTTTTAAGTTCAAGCTCCTATTATTCATTTCCTACAATAGTACATTATATCTCAAAAGCACTATGATACTTCATAGGAACAAGCTCAAACTCCAAACTAAACAAATTTCCTTAAGACTAAACCTACTTTTTTTCTCTTCCAGTTTCCATGTGCAATGCTTTCTTTCAATCAAGCCTTGTTATCAATGCTCATGGGCTCTGCTTTCTCTTCTGCTTTCTGCACATTAACCAACAAAGTAACCAATTTGAGAACGTATAAAAATAAGGGATAACAGAGCAAAGAAACTCCAACTTTAATTTGACTTACTTTAGACTCGAGCTGTTCTAACTTGGTCATCTTGGCAAACATGTTTCCGTAAAATTTAGCATCTTTCTTGTTATACTCCTTAACCTTCTCCTTTAAGACCTTGTATTCCAACTTGACATCCCTATAACCAAAGTGCAGATTCATATTAAATGAAGAAAATGTCACTCAAACATCTTAATTTACAATAAGAAACTTCAGCTACCTGTTGTTGGGATCAAGTTCAAGTGCCTTCTTGATGTCCTTTTCAGCAAGGTCGAGGTCAGCAAGCTGGATATATGCTTGTGCACGTCTGTAGAGTGCTTTAACATTTGTGCTTTCGATCTCCAAGACCTGTTAAATTTAGAAGGTATCTTAATGATGTTTTCAAACCATAGTAAAATCATTTCTCTGATGATAATGTCCAAACTCCAATACCTTGGTGCACAACTTTTCTGCTTGTTTGTAGTCTTTAAGTTTCAGCTTGCAAGCCGCATTGTTGAGATTGCACGAAACCTTCAGTGCCTTAGATTGCTTCTTCTCCTCCTCACTAAATGAAGTGTCGTATTCTATAAACTTTGCTGCCTGTGATCACACAAAGGATATTTCATCAGAATGGTATGCCAAGCCTTACAGGGGAAAGGAAAAACAACCAATTCTTGTTAAATTACCTTTTCGTATCTCTTTGATGCCCTAACATACTTTCCAGCTTTGAACAATGCATTTCCTTCTTCCTTTTTAATGCCAGCAGCCTCAATCTTCTCCGCTGTGTTCATGTCCCACGACTCTTTGTCCTGACGACGATAAAATAAATTCCTCAATTTCAAACCATACCCAACAAATATCGATAAAAAGATGGCACGATTGAAAGTTACAGACGATGAACAATAAAATTTCCAAGATATCATGGATAAAGCATTTGGACAACCAACAAAATGGTTCAACTATACAAGATTGTAACTTGACTAGTTATTACTCAGCAAACAATTTATACATATACTCCACAATCACATTCTTACCTTCACAAAGGATTCCAGCTCCACTTCATAGTGAACGGTTGAATTTGCAGGAACAACAGCTAGCTCTTGCTGTGAATCAGATGAACCAAATGCATACTCTGGTGCAATGGTCAACTGTGCAACCTCACCCTTCTTCATGGTCATAATAGCTTTGTCAAGCCCATCAATGACTTGTTCTGTTCCAGGAACCAAGGTAAAACTATTAGCATTGAGAAATTTGTGTGCCTATCTATGATAATTACAGAGACATTATACCTTACCACATTAGCAACAAGTTAAACATTGACATTTTGAAACTGTTAAAAGGAAATTAAAGCATAGATACCTAATTGTTGAAAGCTATTAAAGCTGTTCTTTCTGCCCTAAGCATTTGTCAGGGTATGATCTCACGAGATTCTATTTCTCAAGAGTTTTGAAGCACTAAATAAACAACACATTTACTCTCATTACTCTCAACGCTAAATACTAAAACACTTCCTTTAGTACCAACTGCTTAAATATTAAAATACTCGCTTTAGTACCGATTTGTTAAGCAGTTAGCTCATTACTTTGAAACCACAGAGTGATTATAAGGTTTCAGCTACACCGACTGGTTGCAATAAGACCTACCAAGTAAATATGTAGCCAAAACAATAACAAAATGATTTAAACAATAACGATTCTTATTAATGATGTTATGGCAACAGTAATAACACTAGAAACTAAATGTCACCTTCATCTGTTTTGAACTCGAACAACTCTTCATCTTCATAACCCTTCTTGAAGAACACAGTCCCATCTTGCAGCTTGCCAGTCAATTTCACTGCCAAATACAAAAAAATCATAAGCAATAGTTCAATTCATCAAACCATAAAGACGCTACAAAGCACACAGGCTAGAATTTTTCAGCTTACCTTTGACGACAGTCCCATCATTAGGGCGCTCATAGCCCTCCCCTTCCTTAATAATCTTCTTCACAACCTTCTTATCAGGAGTTACCTCTGTGACGGACTTCCAAGAGACCAACTCAAGATTTATTAGAAGTGTAGCATTAGGAGGAACTGCACCTTCTTCCGCAGAAGCAGGCCTACCCGTCTCCCCGAATCCATCTGAATGCAATCGAAATACAAGCACATCACCCAAACAAAATTCACTTCGTGATAGCAGACGAAGAAAAATAATAAAAGTAAAGCAACCTACATTGTGACTTCACAGTGAGAATAACCTTCTCCCCCTTCTTCATTGTTTTCACAGCTTTGGACAATGCAGGACAGAAATGACCTGAATGCAAACACCCCAGTCGAACAATTAGCACAAACACAAACCCAATGTGATTAATGAATCAAACATTTCATTCAAACTAGCATAAACAGCAACCCACGTACCTTCTCTCACAGTGAACTCCACACCCTCTGACTTCGAAACCAAAGTCCCATCCTCGAGACGAGCTTCATACTTGACAAACACCTCATCAGGATCTTTGGGGTTCTCCCATTTATCTCCCTCAATGACAATCTTCTTAAATATCCCACCATCCTTACAGATATCCTTAACACTCGACCACGAAAGCAACTCAACATCGAATTGTAGTGTCGCATTGGGTGGAATAGTTGGAGGAGAACCAGCCGCACCGTAAGCCAGATCAGCTGGGATTGTGAAGATAGCATTCTCACCTTTCTTCATTGTCTTGATCCCCAGATCCCATCCCTTAATCACTTGCCCTGTTTTCACAAAATCAATCAAAAACCATTGACACAAACACCAAAGATAACTCTTTGAACAGTTTTACTACCTTGTCCAAGGGTGAACTTGAATGGGGTGCCTCTATCTCGGCTTGAATCGAACTGGGTGCCATCAAGGAGAGTTCCAGTGTAATGAACTGCAAATCAAATTCACCAGAACACGTAAACCCCATCTCATAAACAATCAAATTGACCAATCCCATTAGATCAAAAACCCAAACCAAAAATTTTACAGAAACAATAAATACCTTCAACTTCATCGCCAGAATCGGGAGTATCCCAACCTTCACCTTCTTTGAGGAGCTTCTTCTTCAATCCCTGTTTTCCGATCTCCTTCTCCTCCCCAACTTTGAGAGCAGAGCCACCGGTCGGATCCATGTCTGGAAGATCCATGTCCTCGTTCATCTCCTCTGCTGGTGGGATGTCGAAATCTTCGTTCATCTCCTCTTCTGCTGGGATGTCGAAATCTTTGTCCATTCCAAGTTATTGAAAAACGGAGAAAAAAATAAAAAAGAGCTTTTAAGATGCGAAATCGAATTACTAGAACGAGCGATTGAGCGAACGAGAAGGGAAGAGGAGAGGGGTTTATAAGGAGGCGAGAGTGGTAAGGTGTGTTGAGGTTGGTCTTCTAGAGGGTTCTGATGCGAGAGTGAGGTTTGGCGAGATAGGGTTGGGAAGTAGGAAGAGATTATATTAGAAAATGTCAAGATGGTTCTAGAGCCTTGGTGATCTCTAGACACCTCTAATATCTCTTTTCTTTGCTTTTCATGGATCTAGAGATCTCGGTAAACCCATATTGGAGAGATGGAATTCTCAATCCAAGATTTTGGTTTGGTTGCACAAGATTTTGGTGTGAATAAAATATGAAAAGTTATAATGTAGTTGATGATACATAAAACGATCAATCCTTAGCTTTATACGTGTCATGATGATCTCGAGGAACTACGGACTTCAGCATCAGCCCAACACTAATCTGGTCCAAGCAGTTCTAAGTTCGCTCAATTCAGCTTGCCAGACGTGTCCGAACTCTTACAACATACTAAGCCCACACTTCTCACATCTATCCTCAATACCCATAAGTCGTACAAAGACAAGTTTCTCGATGATCAGCTTCAAACTGACAACTACAACAACTATTTGCTTTCAACTAGGAAGCAAATACCAAAGTACATTCTACACAGGAAAACTCACTGATTGCTCTTGGATTGAGAACTATCTCTCGCGTATCTGGGAGCATAGGGTTAACAAAGAACTTCCCTCATACAAAACGACTCCTAATTAGAGAATGGTCTCCACGAAGATTTCCTTCCTAAACTATACTACGATGACTTGGTGGAACCAGGACTCCTGCACTATAAATAAGACATGAGATTGGTAAGCTAATGTACACTAAAAATTCCCTGTTTACAACATTACATCTTTCGCAGATCCTTGTTTGACTTTAGCATCGGAGTGCCATCGGTCACCACAATGGTAGTTTGTGACTCACGTGCAGGTCAACAAGACTAGGTTAAGGTAGGGAACAAAAAATGATTGTATCAGTTTGGCACCGTCCGTGGGGACGATAAAGTTCCACTAGCATCATCTCCTTTCGAAACGCAGAGAGATGATGACCACTAGATCACACAATAGGAAAGATCAAGGAGAAGCGTCGAGCTCAGCCTGGCGCTGCTTCACCACTCCCGATAACACGAGTAATGCGCGAACTTCAAGTTGGCACTCCTAAAATAATACATCGGGATGTGTCAATGATTAAGACGCTCACATCAATGAAATAAAGGCCTGACGAGACACTGAAGGCGTATTTAACCCGCTTTAACAACGAATTAACCACTGTCGACGTGTGCAACAACACGACAGCCATCTCAACTTTCATTAATGGACTGCGGGAAGGAGAGTTCTACGACTTTCTAACTCTAGACCCTTTGACAAACATGGCAGAGGAAGCACATAGCTTCATTGCCCCAGGGGAAGAACGAGCAGCCCGAAGGAAAATCAAATCCAGTGAGCGATCGATCAACAAAATATGTGTGCTTTATGAAGCCCATTCCGGATTCAAATTGTCCAATAGGTCCAGAAAAAAGGTCCTTCGAGGTCTCAAAACCCATGCAACACGCGGCGAGCGCTTACTACCCCATGATCCACATCGAGCCGCCCCCATGCCACTGGTATTTACAAAATAATGCCTCCAGGGTCTATAGCTCACGCATAATGACGCCCTGGTGGTGACGATCTCCCTGACGGGCTGGGAAGTAAAAAAATCCCTAGTAGATCAGTGTTCTAAAAAATGCTAAGCGATGGGCGGGCAACAAGCACGCGACTAGCGGCCAGAGGACTAGGCGAAGCTTATGTGGTTATTTATTTATTGTAATTTATAATTTATAAAAGTTCAGCATAATATCATATAAATTACTTCTAATTCAATGCCAAGATACATATGAAAAATAGATTCTTAGTTTTTTTATTTTATTTTTGAACTGAAAGTATAAAAAAAAAACCCCGCCTAGTAATTTTTTTAGATCATTGTAGTAGACAAAGGGAGCTCAATGAATGTCTTGTTTCTCCATACGTTCCGTAATATGCAGTATGCAGCTAAAGGAGACGACATTGACCCTTGATAATCGCCTGATGGTTGACTTCAGCGGCGAAAAACAGTTCCTCGTAAGGAAGATACAGCCAATGACAACAACATAAAAGGTTCCGGTTTAGAAAACCATGTTCCAAGAATTCGTAGTAATCAACGTGCCCTCAACATATAATGCGTTCATAGGAAGACCCTGGATACACCAGATGGGAGTGACAATCTCCACTCTACATCAATGTGTCAAGTAACCGACGAACCAAGCGGTCGGTACACTGAGGGGGGACCAGATAGCGGCCAGGGAATGACAGTACACGACGACCCTGGCACTTGGCAACTCTCAATCAGCAGCTAGCCCAACATCTAAGATGACCCTCTGTTCTGCCCGAAGCACAGAAGGGGACACAACATGCCCCTAACAACGAGGCATCAGTGAGCCCTCAGGGCAGACCCAATGTCCGACAACCAGAGGAAAAGACTGTTACCGTCTATCTTGATAGCCCTCATAATAACAAGGATATCCAGATCGATTCTTGCTTGAACGAAGAATTGGTAAAGCAGCTCACGGAGCTGCTACAGCATAACTAGGACATCTTCGCTCGGACCATGTGGGACATGGTGGGAATCGACCCATCAATAATTACACATTGCCTACAGGTAGGCAAAAAAAGCCCGTAGCGTCACAAAGGAACGCTATCATAAATGAAGAGGTACAACGCTTACTCAACGCATACATGATAAATGAAACACAATATCCCAATTGGCTAGTGAACACCGTTCTTATAAATGAGAAAAATGGGAAGTAAAGAGTATGTGTGGACTACACTGACCTAAACAAAGCCTGCCCAAAGGATAGTTTCCAACTCACCTGCATCAATCAGATCGTAGACGCCACATCCCGGCACGACTTACTCAGCTTCATGGACGCCTATTCAGGCTACAATCAGATATTGATGCACTCCCTAGATCAAGAGAAAACCTCTTTCATAACGAAAATGAAAATATATTGCTATAGGGTAATGCCATTCGGCTTAAAGAACACAGACATTACGTACCAACGACTGGTCAATCGAATGTTCAAGGAACATATCGACAGAAACATGGAGGTTTACATAGACGACATGCTGGTCAAAAGCCTCCGCAGCTTCGACCACGTGTGTGACCTCGCCGAAGCGTTCGACCAATTCAGGAAATACCAGATGAAGCTCAACCCACAGAATTGCACATTCGAAGTCGAGTCTGGAAAATTCCTAGGTTATATTGTGAACAAAAGAGGAATCGAAGCCGACCCAAAATAGATTCAGACTCTTTCCGACATGAAAGCCCTGACCAACATCGAAGCTGACCCAAACACGCTGTCAACTCAGCCCTTGTACGAGACTACAAAGGGATCCAAAAACCTATATATTACAGTAGCAAGACCTTCATTAAAGCAGATGCGCACTACCCGGGCCTTGAAAAGTTGGTTTTGGCACTGATCGTATCCTCTAGGAAGTTAAGGTCGTATTTTCAGGCCCACTCCATAACGGTCCTGACCAAGCATCCACTCCGATCAGTATTACATAAAATCGAGCTATATATCAAGTAGGATGGTGAAATGGTCAGTTTGACATAAACTACGCTCCAAGAACCACCATTAAAGTCCAGGCACTGACAGATTTCATTGCCGAGTTTACAAGCGAAAAAAAGCCTAAGGTAGACTGCCATCCTCCGAATTTAGATGTCCCAGTGTGGATCTTGCACTGTGATGAGTTCTTGACTGGGAGGAAAAGTGGAGATGGGATCACACTACGTTCCCCCAACGGCTTCACCCTTGAGAAGGCAGTCAGGTTCGGCTTCCCCGCCTCAAACAACGAAGCCGAATATGAATCCTCATGTCCAGTCTAAAGCTAGCATTAGGGATAGGAATAGATCGCCTAATGACATACAACGATTCAAGATTGGTAATCAACCAAGTCAAAAGGGATTTCAACAGCAAAGACCCCCGCATGATAGCCTATCACGACAAGGTACTTGACATAATGGGTAGGTTCAAAAGCAGTGAAATCATACAGTGGTAACAGTGCCCCCGAGACGACAATAAAGAGCCAGGGAGCTAGCCAAAGAAGCCTCAGCCTTCGACGAAGTCTCCAACGACCTTATTGAATATCAAGAGCAATCGAGCCTCAATGAAGAAGAAAGTAGAGATATCTGCATCGCGGAAACACAACCAAATTGGACGATTTTGATACTGGAATACATAGCCATCAGAGTCCTACCAACCGTCAAGGTCGAAGCAAGAAGACTAAAAATAGAGCAGCGAGGTACACTCTCCTAAACGACAAATTATATAAGAGATCGATGATAGGACCCCTGCTCCGATGTCTAGCACCTTCGAATGCAAGCCAAGTCCTAGGTAGAACCCATGGCGGTATATGCAGGAACCACCCAGGCAGGAGAACCTTCGCCCATAAAGCCCTAACTCTAGGATACTAATGGCCGACCATATAGCGAGATGCCAAAGATATTGTCGGCAAATGCGACAAATGTTAGAGGTTCGCACCATACACGCATATGCTAGCCCAGTACTAACTCTGATGACTAGTCCATGGTCGTTCGTGCAATGGGGAATGGACATCGTCGAATCACTCCCGGCATCAACGAGTAAAAAGTTCATTTTTATGGCCGACATCTACTTCACCAAATGGGTCGAGGCCGAGCGATTCAGATCGAGAAATTCATATGGACTACCATCGTCTGCAGATTCAGCATCCCCAGAATATTGGTCAGCTGCAACGGAACCCAATTCAAAAGTAGTAAGGTCAAGAAATTGTGCAAAAGCTTGAAGATCGATCACTACATCTCATTGCCAGGGAAACCCCAAGCCAACGGCTAAACAGAGGTCACCAACCGAACAATTCTCGAGGCCATCAAAAGAAAGGTCGACGTGGCCAAAGAAAAATGAGTTCCAGAGCTACTAGGGATACCCTGGGCGTATCAGAACACTAAAATAGTCCTTATCGAAGAGACACCTTTCGCCCTAGCATACGAATCAGAAGCTATGGTTATCGTAGAACTCAATGTGTCAACCCTCCGAACGGAGGATTTCAAACCAGACGACAATGACGAAGCCTTGCGTGTAAGGCTAGACCTCCTTGACAAAAAATGGGATCTAGCCTCTACCAAGCTGCATACCAATAGCGAATGACGCAATATTACAACAAGAATGTCAAACCACGCGAGTTCAAGGTGGAGGATTGGGTGCTCAGGAAGACCTAGCAAAACACCAATGAAGCCGGTGAAGGAAAGCTAAATCCAAACGGATAAGGACCTTACAAAGTTACCAAGGTCAACATGCTAGGAACGTACTGGCTGGAAGACGCAGACGGCGATAGGCTTAAACGACCATAGAATGTAGAGCATCTAAAAAAATATTATCAATAAAATATTTGATTTTACCAAAGCTTCCATTGTTGTCCGATACAACCCTCGACCAGCCCAAAGCCTAGCCCGCTGCGCGCGGGCCACAACGACCGAGGAAGTGGGAGTCTAGTTAGCGTTTGTCCGCTGATGACGATGAATCGCCAAGGGATCATTCACCGAACTTGCTAGGTAAGCTTAGTCAGTTCGTGACTGATGACGATGACTTTTGGTGTCCAAAGTCTAGTCCGATGCACACAGGCCACGACGATCGAGGAAGTGATAATCTAGTCAGTGTTTGTCCGCTGATGACGATGACTTGCCAATGGATCATTGCTCTCCAACAAACAATGATCGCCGAACTTGCCAGGTAAGCTTAATCAGTTCGCGACTGATGACGATGATTTCTGGTGCCCAAAGCCTAGTCCTCTGCTAGAGGGCTACGATGGTCGAGAAAGTGGGAGTCTAGTCAGCACTTGTCCACTGATGACAACGACTTGCCAAAGGATCATTGCTATCCAACAAACAATAATTGCCGAACTTTCCAGTAAGCTTAGTCAGTTCGCGACTGATGGCGACGACTTCTGGTGCCCAAAGCCTAGTCCACTGCGCACGGGCCACGACGGCCGAGGAAGTAGAAGTCTAGTCAACACTTGTCGCTGATGACGACGACTCGCCAAGGGATCATTGCTCTCCAACAGACAATGATCGCCAAACTTACCAAGTAAGCTTAGTCAGTTCGCGACTGATGACGATGACTTCTGGTGCCCAAAGCCTAGTCCGCTGTGTGCGGACCACGATGGCAGAGGAAGTGGGAGTCTAGTCAGTGTTTGTTTGCTTATGACGTCAACTCGCCAAGGGATCATTGCTTTCCAATAGAAAATGATCACCGAACTTGCCAGGTAAGCATATTTAGTTCACGACAGATGATGACAGTTTCTGGTGTCCAAAGCCTAGTCCGTTGCGCACAAGGCACGATGGTCGAGGAAGTTTTAGTCTACTCAGTACTTGTCCGCTGATGACGACTACTCGCCAAGGGATCATTGCTCTCCAATGGACAATGATTATCAAATTTTTCAGGTAAGCTTAGTCAGTTCGTAACTGATGACGACGACTTCTAGTGCCCAAAGCCTAGTCCACTGTGCGCGAGCGGCCAAGGAAGTGGAGTGTAGTCACTGCTTGGCCGCTGATGATGATGACTCGCCAAGGGATCATTGCTCTCCAAGAGAGAATGATCGTTGAACTTTGCATGTAAGCTTAGTCATTTCGTGACTGATGACGACGACTTCTGATGCCCAAAGCCTAGTCCGCTGCGCGCGGGCCATGACGACCGAGAAAGTGGGAGTCTAGTCATTGCTTGTCCGCTGATGACTACGACTCGTTAAGGGATCATTGCTCTCCAACAAACAATGATCGCCGAATTTACCAGGTAAAAGCTTAGTCAGTTCGCGAACTGATGACGACGACTTCTGGTGCCCAACGCTTAGTCTGCTCTGCGCGGGCCATTTCGGCCGAAGGATTAGGAGCATAGTCAGCGCTTGTCCACCGATGACTTACGAAGTCATTACAGACAATGACCGAGCCTGGTCAAACTCTGACCAACAACGATTTCTACTGGTGGTCAACAACAGTGACCTGGAGCAGCTATGTATTTTGAGTACAAACTCTAAAGTCTACGAAACAACTAAAGTAAACACAACAATGTGGAGCAAAACAACGCTTTCATTCAAAAAATACATCGATATATTGTCCGTCTAGGAAGGGACGTTACAATAAATTCAAGGAGAATCATCCTCATCATCAGTTAGTCTCGCAGTGTCAGAGCCCTCCCCTCGATTAATCGGCTCAACGGCAGCCCTCCTATACCAAGCAAAATCGAGGTCAATACCAGGATGCTCTCCTCTAATCAGATTCAAAAGCTCTAGTCTACCCTGAATAACCTTGGATGAGATTAATGGCCTCCTACCTGACACGTCAAAGTCTGTCGTACCCAACAGGGTTGCACAGCGTGAGCACTCCTCCACCAGCAACTGCTCCGCCTCTAGAACATGGCGAAGCCTTTCATCAATCGCGACCTCCATTTGTCGCCGTTCAACGACCCATTTTGCCTCCACTTGCTTCCTCTCGGCTTCCTGAGCCTCTCGATCGAAGTACCACCTATCCACAATCGCATCTAGGTGCTCTAATTCAGCCCTGGTCTGTCTCAATTCAGCATGAGTTGACGACATATCAAACTAAGCAACCCTCAGCTGAGCTCTCATACCAGCAATTTTTGTTTCGGTAACAAAGGTCGTGGCCTCCACGCCTTCACGGTTCATGACAGTGTCAGGATTTTGCAACCGACCATCCAGGGAGTTCATCTGATAGAGAACATCCGCAGATCCGAAAGGCCTTTTCCAAAGCAAAAACCCTCCCACAGGCTTCGGGGTGCAGCGAAACATGACTGTACGATTAAAGGGCGTGAGCGACTGCCGCGGGACTGCGATGACGTGGAACATCAACATGCGGCCCAACTTGCTCCCCCTCTAGGTCAACGAGGGAAGTAGAAGCGTTTGGAGGAAGGTCGTGACCCTCCGAGGGTGTCGCCTGTGCAAACCGCAACACACCAAGGGAAGAGGCCACCCTGAATGGGGTTTGCCTCTTCTTCGAAACAACGACGAGAGGTACATTCGCCTCCAAGTCAACAAGTCTGGAAGGGCTAGGCGGAGCCAGACTTCTCTTTCTCGTGCGACGAGCAACCACCCCCTCGGCTGGTGAACCTGACACAGGGTGAGCAGCATGAGAACACCACAACAGCCTGATGCGTACGACATTGCCTGACATTATGACCTCCTCAACAGATGTTATAGAGAGCTTGAGAAACTCCCTCTTTATCCTGCTTCTCTTCCTTGCTGAAAAACGAAATAACAAACCTCCTTGAAACAAGGAAATCGCGTCAGAACCAACATCGTAGAAGGGACATACAAAAAATATTCATGCATCGACAACCAAGAAACTCACCAAGAACAAACTGAAAGTATTGAGACACTTTACGACTCCTAAGCTTGAAGTAACTGGTATCCGCCGAAGCCAATAACCAATGCTTTTCCCAAGATTCAGCGTTGTCCGCCGCCAATTGCAGACAATAAAGACATTTCAACATGCAAATACCTTTGGGGTCCAGTCGAGCCTTTGTCATATGATAGATCACTGGCGAGGTCAAATGGAGGCTAACATCATGAGCCCTCAAGAAAATCGCAAGCAGAATCTTGAACCCGCTCAGGACCATTTGAGCGGGAGGCATTCAAAAATGGATAAATAAGCGCTAGACTTCATCGGGTACTGGAAATCGATGCCCAAACTCGAGCATGCCTCGGTGCAAGCCTATGAACCCATGAGGAGGTACAGTCGGGCCTAAAACTCCAGATGCGGGAACAATTTGCAAATCTCTAGGGATACAGTACAAACTACGAAGCCTGACCAACTCAGTTTCGTCGACTAAACTACTTTCGAAGAAATTGATGCAAGTAAGGTATAACGGATCCTTGGGAGAAAGTTCAACGTTGTCAGCCATCAGTAGGAAGAACAAATACTATGGTTCATAAAAATAACGCAAGATAAGAATGGGAAAACCCTCATCATAACGGTAAATATTTATAGGGAAACAAATCGTACTTTCCCTTCTTGAGCAATCGCGTATCCATTAAATGTCATGCGCCGCTCGAAATAAACGATTCGAGTCCAATCATCACAACAGTACAATTGCCCTTTTAAAGAGTTAGTGGACCGACTTAACACCCTACTAACTCGGGGGGAGTAGCTGATGATACATAAAAATGGTTACGCCTCAGAGCCTTACACGTGTCATGATGATCTCAAGGAACTACGGGCTCCAACATCAGCCCAACACTAATCTGGCCCAAGCGGTTCTAAGCCCGCCCAATTCAGCTCGTCAGACAGGCCAAAACTCTTATAGCGTGATAGACCTACACGTCTCATAGTTATCCTCAATACCCATAAGTCCTACTAAGGCAAGTATCTCAAGGATCGACTTCGGATTGACAACTACAACAGCTCTCTACTTCCAACTAGAAAGCAAATACCAAAGTACATTCCACACAAGGGAAAATCCCTTCTACGGATTGCTCTTGGATTATGAACTATCTCCCGCGTATCTAGGAGCACAGGGCTAACATGGAATTTTCCTCCTACAACACGACTCCTAATTAGAGAAAGATCTCCACGAAGATCTCCTTTCTAAACTACGTCTGCAATGGCCTAGTGAAACCAGGACTCCTGCACTATAAATAAGACACAAGGTTGGTAAGCTAATGTACGCTACAAATTTCCTGTTTACAATATTACATCTTCCACATATCATTGTCTGACTTTAGCATCGGAGTGTCATCGGCCACTACAACGGTGGTTCGTGGCTCACGTGCGTTACTTGTGCATTAAGGCAAACTTTACAGGGGGCGTACAGAAAAACTATTGTTCCATTTGGGATGAATCTGCGACAACTATTTATTAGCCAATTAGTAGATCATATACTGTGAAGAATCCAACAGACAGTCAAGTTTAAATCTAGCTTTCAGGAACCCTCATATTTTTAAATGCAGGTAATGTTAAGAAACTCGATAATCTTGTAAAAATAAAATATCTAATGAATTGTTCCTCTTATCAACCCAGGGGATGAAAAGCTCCAAGATTTTAGTAACAATCATATCAACCAAATGAAGCCATACAAAATCAAGAAAAAACCCCACAGTTAAGCTGTAGCACCAGCGCTACCCTTTCCCTTCTTCCTTTGAAGCTTTTTCATGTAAAACTCCAGCTCCTTACCCTCCAAAATATATCTGCAAATGAAATTTACGTGTAAAAGTTAAGAAATAAATGAATGATTTAAGGTTGCAAATAGAGAATGCATGCGAAGTAGCGCTTGAGCACTTACCCATTAGCTCTTCCACACTGACCAGGGCTTGATGAGATGCAAGCCAACAACCTACCGCCTCCAAACTACTCTTCGATGTGAGCATCAAGTTTATGATCAGATTGGCGCTTCTCAATTTTCCTAAGCACATGGTTGCTCTTCTTTGTTTCTTCTGCAGTAGCATCACCCTCCTGCTGCCAATAGACACTACATCACTACTAGCAATATCATAACTGACTAAAAAATTAACTCCACAATATTAAGAAAAAACACGAAGTTGAGGGTCATTTTAAATCTCAACTCTCTTATTTTATTCTTCTCCTCCCCTCTCCTTTCTCTGTTTTACTACTTACTACTTGCTTTGGAATGTTTTCCTCAAGATCAAAACATTGGATAAGTGGATTTTATGCATAGATTGGGTCAATCCAAAGAAAATCTATACTGGAATTCTTAATGCAGCAAAAACCTTTAAAGAAGACTTAAAGAAATATATAAAGCACCAGGGGATACCATCATGAGCTATTTCAATAAATTCTGCATAACCAAAATATACCATACTATTGAATAAAAGAAATGCACAGATTGTGAAAATGAATTAGTTCAGTACCTCAGTTTCCTTCTTGGCAGCAGACTTCTTTTTCCTGCCAATATCAATACCATAGTGTGTAAGGTACCATTGCTTGAAGGGAGCTGCATCAACCTGAACAATCGCACTCTTAACCAAAGTTTGTGTCCTGACAAACTCATTGTTGGATGCATTGTATACCCACATCAAGGATACGGGTCTTTCGTGTAACTGCCTCACTACCCCATGAATAATTTCCTGTGTCCAATCTCAGAGCTCGCCACTTCACATTGCCTCCCCTCACTGGCACCCTCCTCACTGTCTTGTTGCTCTGAGAGCTTAATGTTTGCTGGCTGACAACCAAGCTCATACCTTCACACACCAACACAAACAACAACAATTCAATTCAATACCCATGGATCTAAATGATGGGTAGCTAAATCAGTGTTTTACACGCGATACATAGCCCAAATCCAATACCCATAATCTGAATTTTGTTAACAATGAATCTAAATTTATTATGTAAACAATTTGAACTAAAATTGAATAAATCTAAATAACCCCTTTTGTGAAAAAAGGGTGAAATCAAATACCCAAACAGCAAACTTGCTCAAAAGTGCGAAAGATGATAGAAAGCTTACTTTCTCTTTTTCCTCCAGGCCTTCTTCTTGCCACCAGGGCACGCCTCTTGTGCATTGAATCTTGAGAAATACCTACACAACAGAAAGATGGATGAATTAAAATCAAACGGGGTGAAAATGGGGAAAGAACAAAGAGTCGAGAATCAGATAGTCGAAATAGGGCGCGTCTTACCCATCTTTGCTCAACTTGTGTGCCCTCCCCCTCTCTTCCTCTCACTGTCTGTTTCACACTCGACTCCCTCTCCCTCTCCCTCTCTTTCTTTTATCTTCAATAAACCCATAGGCGAAAATACATGTTTGCCCCTCAGACTGATTTTCTCATACCAGCTAAGATTTCTCTTATACAAAACCCTGGCCCGAAATCGTTATTTTAGGAATTTAAGTATTTTTCGATTATTTGGTTAAGTTGGACCAACTTTTTGTTTGCACCGATGGTATTATGAGATGTTTCAACTTTGTTGTACCAACCTAATATATGTAACACCGATTAATTAATTTTTTGTTAACAAAAATGATTTGGTAGTGAAAATTTCTGGTTGATGATCATTAATTAACACTTGAATGAAATAATAAAAGTAACTATTACCATAGAGCCAAAGAGGGAATGACAAAACCAATACGTATTCAAAATTTTTGCAATGATTATATTGTATTCGAAAAAAATTGCATTTAAAACCTAAGAAAATCCTATATCCAAAATTTCACATTAAGAATCCTTCTTACAAAGTCTCCAATTAACAACAAGAGTAATTTTCTTATCTCGATGTTTTATTTTAGGGTACATATAATATGGTTGGCTATACCAAACAACTTTTTAAAGTTAAACCTAAAAAATAAAATTAGGGCATCGGCCAAACAATCAGGTATATGTAACACCTCTATTATTTTATTACTATTATTCTTTAGCAAGGCATTCAGAGTTTAGGGACAAAAAATTGGCTTTTACTGCTAACTAAGGAGGATCCACTTCATTTTCGTTTAGAATTAAGGACACTAATAAACTAAAAACAATATTTTTGTAATTTGTTTGAACTCCATTTTAGTTGAAAATTTCAAAAAAATTATGGATAAACACTCAAATGTTTTTTTCGTCTCGAATGTGTCCATATCTATATTTTAGGACCGATCATGTCTTATATGCTTAGGCACAAACAAAACTTTCATTCAAATCATTTTTCGTAAAAAAATGTAATGTTCATAGTTCAAAGATATGCCAGAAGAACTAAGTTGAAGAATATTACACTCCATTATATCATATGGCAAAACACAACCCGAAACACGAGGGAAATCACATTGCCTTTAAAGAGAAACTCCAAGTAGGGGTGGGCACGGGATGAGATAGACCCATCCCATTCATACGGGATTGGGATGGGACGGGATGGGATATACCCCATCCCGACCTCGTTCCATCCAGAACGGGTTTGGGACGGGACGAGATCAACGTGCTCTATTTGTTGATCAAGTTTTTTGATAATCTAATAGGTATAAAACTATAAATTACTGTAGGAAAAATATTTTAAGGCTTTCCCATGTTCTCAGAATATATACTCTCCATAGATTTAAACAGAAAAAAATTATTCATGTTTTTTTTATCCCAGATAAGGAATTGCACAAAAGTGTGATCTAAGAACTTATAGGAGGCATATGATGAACAATATAACTTTCACTGATTGGGTCAGATGCACATTTTGCATTTTTTCAATGTTTAGAGTTTCTTTTACATCATAACCTGATCTTACCTATGCAAGGTTCACTACAAGAAAAATGGTTATAGATAGCACATGATAATAGCGTTTTTTAAAAAAGTGCTATGAAAGATATTTTGCTCAATTGTGAAAGGGAGGGATTTTTAAAAAGTGCTATGAAAGGGATTTTCGCTGGAAGCGCCAAAGGTGCCCGCTCGATCCAAACCAAAAAAAAATAAAAAAAAGAGAAGCCGAAGCAAGTCTCATCTCCCTCTCCCTCTCCGACTGCTCTCATCTCCCTCACCGTTTCAGGTCTCTCATTCTCAACACACTCCTTCTCCGTTTCAGGTCTCTTATTTCCACGGACGACATCGTCATGGCATCTCGCCTTGTCGACAACGAAGTTCGGATACTAAAGGTGAGACCTTTTTCGCGATTTCTAGGGTTTTGGTTCAACTTTTACTCTAATCGTAAGTGGGTATTGATTTTCTTTGTTGAAATTTGCAGGAGGAATTGCAAAGAACGAATCTTGAACTAGAATCGTATAAAGAGAAGATCAAGGAGAATCAGGAGAAGATTAAGCTCAACAAGCAACTTCCTTACTTGGTTGGGAACATAGTTGAGGTGATTTTTCTATTCATCCTGTTTTATTTGTGAACTAATTTTGACCTAATTATGTAAATAGGGAAGAAAATTTGTAAAAAAATTGATCTTGAAAATCGCGAATCTGAAAAGAGTTCGTTCACATCACAAACCCTAGAAAATATAGCTAAAGCAAGTTTAATTTTCATTTTATCATTCATGCCGATTAGTTGTATGACTTGAGTTTCTACATTAGTGAAATTGAAATTTGGTATGGGGCATTGTTAGTGTAATTGCATTAGTATGTATACTTCCTTGTCTTAGCTGATTAATTAGGGCCAACCAATATTGATTTCTAGCACCTCTAGAATCCCGACACTTGAAAACCATCCCTTGGAAGCCGGCAACTATGTTGAACATGAAGCTTAGGAACCCACCTTTTGAAGTCGTAATAACTTCATGGAGTTAAATTTTACCTATATGCCTATCTGGAAATTTCGCTTGCAGTATCAGCAACTTCATTTGCTTTATACTTGTATGCCTTGTATGTTTTTTTTATTATGTTAATGTGAGATACCTTGTAGATTTTGGAAATGAATCCTGAAGATGAGGCTGAAGAGGATGGTGCTAATATTGATATAGACTCGCAAAGGAAGGGGAAATGTGTCGTCCTAAAAACATCCACGCGCCAAGTAAGTCTGCTAGTTTTGTTGTCAAATTATTGTACATTTTTTTTGCACTAATGTACTTTTGTATATTGTTTTGACCAAACAACAATCTGTTCATGTTACCAAAGTAAATAAAAATATTGTTATTAATTAGTTCACTTTGGTATTGTTATTAATTAGTATATTGTTTTGAGCAAACAACAATCTGTTCATGTAGATTGTACTGGATTCTATTGGGGTTTCAATCTGGAAGATGGCCATAGAACCCATTGAGGATACACAGAAATCAACTCAAAATGATACTCACAGGCAAGAGAATGGATATGCAAACATGGAATCTGCAGATAGTGATGATGATGAAAGTAGTGAAATTGATGATGATGTTCACTCTATTGAGCTTCACGTGCAACCAATTATGAAAAATCAACGGTTAGCGGTTGCCTGCGATGATGGTTGCATACGATTATATGTGGTCCCTGATTCAGGGGGATTAACGTATAATAGGTAATTTCCTAGAGCAAGTGGTGAGATATCTACCCTCTGGTCTATATATTACTATTATATTGGTTCTTGCTTTGTTCTTCACGACTTGATGATATATATTCATGTTTGTTTGGCCTGTGTTTTAATTGGTAGGTCGTGCTTTAAGTGTTGTACGGAGCCTGGATGCAAAGTTAACATTTTCTGGGAGCAGTGACGGGTACACATCTAAATTACTAATTTTCATTGAGTAGTATATTCTCCAAGTCTTCTTAATTAGTAATTGATGCCCCTCCAATTAATGTGGTTATGTTTGTAGTTTTCATAAATATCTTTTGTTTTGGGGCAATTATTATTGTTTTAAGGCGCTAAATCTAATATATCATCTTGCGACCAAATTTTTTATTTACAAGTTTATTAGATGTTGGGATGCTAATTTGGCCTATGAGATCTATAGGATAACAGTTGGACATGGAGGCTTTGGTAATGGACCTGAGCTTTGCATATGGTCACTTCTTTTCCTAAGGTAAAAAGCGAATCAGGTTTCTGTGATTATATGCGTCTGTTGCACTCTAATTTTCTGATCCTTAAAGTTAGATGGTTTCAGGTCAGGGACGCTTGTATGTGCAGATAGCAGTGGTAGCGTGCAATTTTGGGAAAGTCAGCATGGAACTATGTTGCAGACACATTCTCTCCATAAAGGTGATGTCAATGCATTAGCAGTAGCTCCTAGCCATAATAGGGTGTTCTCTACAGGTTCTGATGGTCAGGTAGTTGAATTTGACTTCCCCCTATTTGTTAGTCAGATTGAATTTTGTGATGAGCTTTTCCTCTGTCAATGTCATATCATATATTCATCTAAGATGAAGTTGTCTTAAATGCCCTGCGCTTTCTCTTATTTGTTTGTCGGATTGAATTTTGTGATGAGTTTTTCCCTTGTCAATGGCATATCTTATATTCATCTAAGATGAAGTTGTCTTAAATGTCCCGTGCTTTCTCTCTGTTGTTTATTTATTTATATAATGGAACTGTTCATTTGTCTTGAATGTATGATTCATTTGTCCTGTGTTTATTTATTTACATAATGGAACTGTTGTGGAATATGTACTTAGTGGCCATCGATTTAAACTGTATATTCCCAAAGAAACTTGCACGATTGCGTTCTCATTCTCAGGAGTTAGATGTCCTGGTCGTGACGAGCCTTATTCAGATGAAGCAATTTTCTTTATAAGAAGAAAAATACTTCAGAGAGATGTTGAGGTACTGCTCTTCTTTAGTAGGCCACAAGGTTCCATTTGACTCTCTTTACTGAGAAATTCTTCATGCTTAAACAGATAGAAGTAGAAACTGTAGATAGAACTGGAACATTCTTGGGATCTTTATGGGAGTCGAGGACAAACGTGGCTGCAACTCTTCTGGAAGCAGGGTTGGCAAAACTTCAAACTTATATAGTAGTATCCAGAGCAGACATACTATGTTTTAATACATATATAAAGTTTTGATATACTCTGTTTTAATCTGAATATACTCTCTGACAACATCATTTTAGAAACTTGATAGTAGACATATATAGTAGTATATATGAAGTAACAGGATGCATACATATATAGTAGTATCTAGAGCACATAAATACATAATAAAGTTTTGATATACTTTGTTTTAATCTGAATATACTCTCTCACAGCATCATTTTAGAAACTCGATAGGGATTATTTAACAATGATTTTCATATCTACATACAAGCTCATATCTTTCATTGACTGAGCTGGCGAATTAATTAAAGTTCTCCAATAAAAGTGTGCTTTGAGGGGCATAATGTTGGGTCTAGTGTTATGAATTGCAAAGGCCCTCCTAATAGGACAATAGCGTGTAGGTGTAATTCTAATAGTGTTAATGGCAAAAGTTGAATGATTTCCTTCAACTTTACTTTCTATATGCACAAGATTTAGTAATTAACAACTACTGAATGTTGATATAGGTGACTTGCTGTTGGATGACTATAATTGAATGGCATGTTTGTCACCCCTAACACACACACAAACACCAATGCATGCTTTCTAATCCATAAACTCTATATATATCATAGCTTTTTAAAAATATAGAATATTAATATAGAGTTGATTCTTATATCACCTGGTGATTTGATGCAACATTTGCCAAGGAAAGCTTTATGTTAATCATTTAGTTTCTAATGAATCTAAGATATAAAAATATTGATTATCTGCTGACATTTCTCCCTTTTCCTTTTTGATATCAGAGCAAGTGAAGAAAAAACATCCCAAGATTACTTATGCAGACCTTTACCAGGTAATTGTGAGTAGTCTTCTCAAATTTGTTTGTGTGAGTTTCATAGATAAAAGTTATTGGGAACTAAGTTACTTTTTATCTTTAATAAATTATTTCCCCCTCATTTTTTGGGGTTTACATCATTGTTAAGAATCACAAAAGCATTAGTGAGCAAGAGGAACTTGGATCCCTTTTTTCATTTACTTTTCATAATGAGTTGAATGAAGTGAACCATAGAATTTCTTATTTACTTTTTGTCAATGACACAAACTCAGAATTCCACACTAGCTCAATGTGAGATCATACAAAGTCAGTACTATCTCTGGTTTATAAGCAGCTATGTTAGACAATGAATGCCTGTCCATGTAAAACTTACAAGTGCTTTTTGAATGATATATTTTTGGAAACGGTGTGTGCCATCTTTAAGATTGTGTAAGAAATGAGCCTCTTAAGTTTGATAACTCCTACTTTGTGTAAGAAACAAGGAACAACATCATTTTTGCAATATCATTTATCTTTGTTTGAAACATTTTAGAGTGACAAATTATATATGACCACAAGTATCACATGTATCGGGGAACTTCTAAAGGGAGATACAGAAGGTTTACTGATGCTTCCCACTGACAATGCTCTACTGGAAGATCCTTCATTCCGTTAATATGTTGAACTGTATGCTGTGGAGAAATGTGCCACCAAACCCTGATGAACCAGTTAGTGACCTTGTGGAACACTTTTTTCTTGTCAACCACCCAGATCAGTATCTTATTCATCAGATACGAATTCTAGTTTCAATAATGCATAAATCCAGCGCTTAGTTTGTACCGTTTGGTTGTATGTTTGAGGTTGGTTACTAAGATATGCTATGGCATTTAGGTTGTTTACAATGCAAACACACTTTCTGATTTGGTTGAGGAAAAAAAAAGATGCAGAATTGGCTTGATTACTCCCAGCTTAAGTATTCTAGAAACATATCTAGAAGGCCAACAAGAAAGGTATTGCTTGTTTGTGATCCTATTTTTATTTCAGTCTACTTCTTTACTAGTGACTGGCATTTGTGAAACCTTGCAACTTGCTTGACCGTTGATCTCCTTTTCATATGGATGTCGTTAAGCAGACTGGTTTCCTGGGCTTTTGGGGAGAAAGAGTGGATTCACAACTTACTTTTATGGAGAGTATAAAATGAAAATGAATGTGGACAATGGAGGCTATGCACCCTTGGCAGGCAAGGGTGAATTAGGTATCAATAAATATGCATGGACTGCAGACGGTTCTCAAAAAACTCAATATCCTGCACAGGTATTACATCTATACGTTTTATCCATTTGGATCTACTTAAAACTTATATATGGTTCAAAGATGCTTATGTGTCTAAACCTGATAATGTTTAATTTGCAAAGGTGCATTTTCATATTAGAAAACAATGCAAACCCTTAGCAGAAGAACGGTACAGGCAAATATTAGTTGATAACTACTACGGGCAGGGTCATCACTTTTGGTTTGAGTTGGATCATGCCCAAACAGGAGCATTGCTCTTGTTGTTTGAAAAAAAATTTCCGATGTATACTGCGCCCACATATGCTCCTATCCAAAGAACTACTCACAGAGCTTTTAATAATGTCAATAGGAGGCATGAAGTTTCAGATAAAGAGCGCATGGGAAGGGAGGAAAAATGTGTATACGAGAGACTCGAACACATTGCACTCAATAAGGGAAGTCTACATACTTCTGCTGAGAATGATAAAAGAGAAGCTGCTGTGCCATCTACGGTCACTAAAACATGCTCGGGGAACGCGTAAGCTAACTCTTCTGGTTTTCTATCTGAAATCAACTAGGTAATTAATTAGGCTGTAGAATTTGTAACACATTTTGAAATAATTTTCCTTTTGTTCAAATATTTATTCTTCAATTTATTTATGCAGTTGATGCAAGAAATGAATGAGTTGAAGGCATTTTCAATGGAAAAAGAAAGAAAGATACGTGCTCTGGAGATAGAAATGATATTCTTCCTTTACATGCTTATGCTCTAATCATTTTTAACTTATGATTGAATGCCCATTCACTTTTTATCGGTTTTTTGAAGTGATTGCATCTGAGGTTAGAAGTTTTAGTTTGCTTATTTGATGTCAGTTGGGTATTAAAACCTCCTGAAATTTGAGATGGATGTTCATTCCTTAGATATGTTTGCCTTTTACAAATGCGTGAAGCTCTGAAACCTAGTAGTAGTGCGCATTAAGATGAACTACAACCTTTGGGTTTCTGGATTTTATTACAATCATAAGGGATCTTAACGAGGATTGAAAAAATTATAGTAAATTAAGATTGTTATAACCAATGTCGAATTTGAATGTTAGATTAAAGTTTTTCTAGATCTTATAGATAATGAGTCTCCAAATTGTGTTGCAGTACTTTTAACTTTCAAGTATTTTCTTGGCTTTTTCTTTTTTCTTTATTCTTTTCTTCTAATGTCGTCTACCATCAACAGAGAAGATTCTTCTGGTTGCTTTTTTGTTTGATAAATTACAATAACAAGTTGTGAACTTGTGGTAATTGCATATTCATGCTGTCTGTTGCTTTATTCTATACCACTGTACAATTATTTTCTGAACTAATTGAACTCTTATGTCAGGCTAGTTCACATATGGAGTTTCAGCAATTGAGGCATCGTGTAGTGTCATTGGAAAATCAGTTGAAGGGCTCTTCCAGAGTGTGTGATGATGAAATGTTAGGCCACCAACTTGAAGCTCAAACTGCAAAAAAAGATAAGGGTAAGGGTACGTAAGGCTGTGCAAGAAGAAGAAGATCAAACTAGATGTTGATGTTAGAGTTTAGTTCAACAGTATTTTCCATGTACGGTGGACAGTGGGTTTTCCCGAATTGGGGTTGCAGACATGCGGTCTAGTGTAAATCTTGTAAAATTTCGCTGGAACTTGTAAAGTCTTGTACAATTTCTCTTGAACTTGTTCAAATTGTTTAGCTTCTATGGTTAAAGAAATCAGTGTTATAATAGCGTTTATCAAATTTCAAATCGATAGCAAATGAAATAATTTTTTTTTTTTTGCTATGTATACCTACCACTCTACCATAGCGTTTTTGAAACGCTATAAAAGGCCTACTTACTATAGCGTTTTAAAAACTCTATAATAGCTCCGGCGGACATAGCGTTTTTGAAACGCTATTAATGCCCTTTTTTCTTGTAGTGGTTAACAACCATTTTTCTATTATTTGCACATGCATCATGTATTGCTATGTTAGTTTTGGGGCGTTTGAAACTGTGGGACTCACATTTAACTAATTTATCATGGTAATTCTCTACTATCCATTATTGAAGTTATGAAAACTTAATTCTTCCTTTTGCAGGTGATTCTAGCATCCTTGAGAAGTCTCCAAACCCAAGCCGGGATTGGATACCATTGGAGTTTGTGTGCCAGATTTCAATTTTATTTGGGTCATTGCCCATGGTTCCAGAAGCGCATTAGTGCTAACAAGTGCTAACCTTAGTGGACAAGCTAGTAGTGTGTGCATCAACGATTTTGAGAACCTATGGGAGCACTGCTTATATGATGGTGGGCTGCTTCCTTCTGGACATGTTGGATCAACTGTGTGGACTTAATGAGGCTAGAAAAGTACAAGATTCTTAGACCTGGAAGGTAGAACCAAGTGGTTTCAATCTAAAATCTTTTCTTGTTTGTTGTTAAAAATATTAATAATAAATATTAAAAAATTAGCTCGGGACGAGACGAGATTGGCGGGATTGAGAATCTTCATCCCATCCCATTCTAGATCGGGATGAGACGGGATCAGGATGAAATTATTCAATCCCATTAAGACTCATAAAAATTGGGACGAAACGGGACGGGAACGGGAACTGGAACGGGATCGTGGGATGGGATGCCCACTCCCTAACTCCAAGGATTAGACACTTATTTTTTCACTTTTTCAAAGATTGATCTCCATGAGCTATCTCAGTATGCTACAAAAGACACAAGTGATGAAACTCAAATAAATATTTAACATAAATTATAATTATAGGAAGGGACATATATAAGTAAGGGCAATAATTATATCACTCTTGAAAACTACAATAAAGTTTCGTAATAATAATACTTCAAGAATGCAATAATGAAATAAGACTGTGTAAATTGAAATAATGAAGTATTTTGAAGGATGAATCTTTGAACATCAATACTCAAAATGAATCTTTGAACGACAATACTCAAATAGTAAGTTTTTGACTTATGACATGAGTATAAATTTGAGTTTATTTTATTTTGATGAACTAAAACCTTTAATTAAAAGCAAAACTTATCAGAGTCTACGTAGTCATTGCAAGTCCTAAAGCTAGGAGCAATAATACGAGCTAGTTGATTACAAGTACAAGTCACATAAACAAACAAAACTAAGTCCAATGGAATAGAATTTATAAATTCTGGTTGACTATCCAAGTACACCATCTATATTTCCAGCTTAGGTAGTCATATGCACCTCTAAGGGCCTTCACGACATCAAGAGTATCCATAGTAAAACAAAACTCCTTCCATCCTATGTCAAGTGCCTAACATAATGTTTTTATTGCCGCCAACAACTCCACATCATGACTGCAACTAACCTTAATCTCCAAAACACCCCAATGAATTTAAAAGTGTTTCTCCACTCATTGCTACAACGCCAAATGTTCCTGTTTGGGTATATGCATGAAAACCAACATCAGTAAATGTAGTTAAAACGTTATCATATTCCACTTTATCATCTGACTTTGTTGTGTCCTTTGGATGGTTGACATTGCTTCAGAACTAGAAAAATCGTCCCCAAATGTGTTTTTCCAACTAAAAATAAGGTGTCTTGCACCGAAATGTTGTTGTTGTTGTCATAAACCCATCTATTGCGAACTTGCAACAAAACATCAAAACCCACTGTTGCAAAGGATAATACACTCAACTGATCCAAATGAGTACCATGATGAAAAGACCACAAATAAGTATAAAATCTTTAATATTGAATGGAGTACTCTTCCATAGAAAAAGTAAATCAGTCAACAACAAAAAATGACTAGCAACACGACGTCTAAAAATAAATGTTCAATAGTTTCTTCTTCTTGTATCTGGGATACTTGCAGCAGATCATGATATTCCCACTCTTCCAAAACATCTTGCGCGGCATAATCAATTTGGTTCCCGTAGCCAATCTCGAATCCCCGAGTTAGTGACTTGCTTATTCTCATCATCAACAAGGACATTACAAAGTTTTGGAAAGCTTCTTCATCTTTTTCTGGACACACCATGCTGCACCAAAGTCCTTCTCGATTAAGCTGGCGAGCTTGTCGGACACAAGTTCAAGGAGTGCAGAAACTACCACTTGATTTGCCATATCCTTCTGCAGAAAGAAAACATACACTCGGTTAAGTGGGGATAATTAAGGATCTATGGTGAAACACTTATTATGTTGATAATACTAAGCATCACTCCAACATGGAAAAAGAAAGAAAAAACAACAATGGAAAGTTTGTAGTCTCCAATAGAACACCAAAGCTCTTGAGGTCCAGCCCATTAGGGTGGATCCAACTTTGGTAATTAATCAAACATAATTTCAAGTTTGGTTGAATAAGGAAAAATGTTTTCAATAAGAAACAAAAATAGAGTTTTTAATTTGAATAAGGAATGAGTTGGCAGCTGGTTAAATAAATAGAAACAAAGTTCTATTTGAGGCGGTGTTGGGTGGCTGCAAACAAGTATAAATAGGTGCATAAACATAGTTTTATTCGTAGTGTTTTCAGAGAAGCTATTGCGTGAATAAGCAACAGAGAACATAGTATTCTCTTTGGTGTTTGGTGCAGCTGTGTGCGTGTGAACGGTGACTTTGTGTCTGATTCTTTGGGCGTGATTTTGTGTGACAAAGTGTGATGTGTGGCTGCAATATTGACTTAGTTTTGTCGATTGATTTGGTAGAAGAAGTTGAAGGAGATTTTGGGTTAATTTGCTGTGAGGTAACCCGTGTTATTTACTCCTTGTATTACTCAAGCTTTGGGCAAAAAGCTTGAGAAGTTATTGTATTTCTTATTATTTGATTAGTGGATTCTCTCGAATTTGCCCCGTGATTTTTCCTTCACATTGAATAGTTTTCCACGTAAATCTTGGTGTCTCGTTTATTATTGCTTTAGCTTATTTCCTTGGTATTGTTTTATTGGTATTTGTTCCAACAAAAACTTTATACATCTTAGGGAGGATAAGATTCAATTTCTTCGACCAAATGTTTTGTCCATGCTTTTCTCTATTGAGTATTATAGTGAATCAACGAGTTATGTAAGATAAAGAACATGTATGGGGCCAATGGTGTTATGGTCTAGTGGTTAGGGCTGTGTGGGTTTGTCCCCATGTCCTAGGTTCGAGTCCCACCTATGACATGGGGCACCACAACTGTGAGGGCACCAAACAGATTAAAAATAATTGACT
Organism: Berberis thunbergii; assembly: GCA_003290165.1. Classification (NCBI taxonomy): domain Eukaryota; kingdom Viridiplantae; phylum Streptophyta; class Magnoliopsida; order Ranunculales; family Berberidaceae; genus Berberis; species Berberis thunbergii. Next base: position 262,392 of record QNQO01001370.1, on the reverse strand, counting down.
GGGCAACATAATATTAGAAAAAGAAAATAATTCATAATCAAACGGTTTCGTGAGAGAGGGAGACAGGTTTCGGGTGTTGAGCGCAGAGAGGGGTTTCGGGTGTCGAGTGCAGAGAAGGGTTTCGCCAGAGAGGGGGAAGGGTTTCGCGATTCGCGAAAGAGGGAGAGGGGTTTCGTGAGAGAAGGAGCAACGTTAGAGCGCTAGGGAGGGGTTTCGCGAGAGAGGGCTCACAGAGAAGGTCAAGTTTCCGTAGAGAGCGCCAGCGCCGCCGACACTTGCTCTGTCGCGTGGGGTTGACGCTCGACTCGCCGCCTTCACAGCCGTCGACTCGCCTCCACCGTTTGTTGCGTGCAGCAGGCTGACAGCAGGACTGGATTGGGCTGGTTCTTGATGTGATGTCGGCTCTTCCAGCCGCCATCCCTCTTCCCGAGGGACCGGTGGAAGGGGCGGTCAAGCCATCCTTCGCCCAAATCTTGGGTAAAATTTTGGTTGACGAAGTTGCAGATATACATGTAGAAGGTACTCGATTCCGCAAAGATGGAGACCCAGCAATCGGCATCACGGCTTTGGATGAAGTACGTGGAGAGGCGTTCATGGAACAACATGTGATTGTTTTAAAATTCTCTAGCTATAGACCAACATTGACAAATATTCGAGATTCGATACACATGACATGGGGAATTCTAGACGATTTTTCGCTTGGTTTGCTTGATCAACGTCACGTGTTAGTCCGCCTTCAATCTGAGGTGGAAGCAAAGAAAGTTCTGTCAAGGGATTCTTTTTTGATTCGTGGAGTTCGTTTCAAAGCTTTCCGTTGGCATGCTGGATTCAGTTTGAAGGAGGACCCGATCTCGGTGCCTTTGTGTGTAGAGTTGCATAACTTACCTTTGCATTTATTTCATCCTCCTTTCTTGAAAGCAATTGTGAATTCTTTTGGTGATTTTTTGCTAATGGATAATCATACTAGATGCCTATCACGCTCAGGTTTTGCCCGTGTTTGCGTGGAGATGACTTTGGCGGAACCTTTACCAAATAGAGTTTGAATTGATAGAGCTAACAATAGGGGTTTCTGGCAGAAGATTGAATATCCAGGTTTCAAATACTGTGCATTTTGTTCATTGATAGGGCATCAGGAGGAGTTTTGTAGGAGAAAATTAGGTCTTAAGGGTAGTGGGAGAGCCCCTGACCTAGCTCAAGCAGAGAAGGGAAATGCCAAGCCCAAGGTCGAGACCAGAATTATAAAGCAACAGTATGTTCCTATTGCCAAAAAAAAGAAATTGCCCACTCCAGAAGTGGGTACGAAAGGTGTAAAGAATAGCCAAGGTGTGGAAATTAAGGAGGAATTTGGTCCTCAGAGACAAGTGGCCAATGATCTGGTTAAATTGGTGCTGTCAAATAATTTTGTGCCACTAACGGAGGATGTTGAGGAAGTGTGTGTGATCAAGCGAATAAGCAATTGGTTGGGAAGGAAACGGCTCATGATATTGCCGAGGTTGTTCCAGAGACTACGGAGGAATGCTTACTTGAGGCAGGGTATACAGCTTCGGAGATTGAAAATGTATGTGGAAAACAAGCAATGACATTAAATCAGGAGGATGCGGTCAATTCAGGGGCGCTGAGTAGTCGTTTGGACGACACAAACATATACAATAATAGCAGTCCTATAGTTCTTCGATTGTCAGCGTCGCGAGGGGCAGCCAGTGTTTCGACTAGAGCTGTTTTGATTGGGCAAGATGCTCCAGGTCTTCAGCAAGCAAACATGATCATGTCGCCACAGCGAGAGGCTCCAGGGATGCAACACGTTGACAATCCAGGGAGTGAAGAGATTGGCCATTCTGGTTCTAAAACAGAGTGCATTTCGCTCAATACAGGGGACGCTGCGATAGAAACAGGGTGTGTCCTCAGTTCGCCACGTTCAGAGCAGACATCACTCAGAGCAGAAAATGCAGGGTCCTATCCAGTGCTTGCAGTTAGTAGTTCTAGGCCAAATGGAGAACATCATATTGAACCTGGCGATGTTGGAATTCAGTCGGCACAATTGGTTTCCGTTACTCATATGGGGGGGGGGGGGGGCACCTCGGTGCTACTAGCACAGAGATATGGGATGCTATGCAGGGTCAGCAAGTGCAGGAACCTTCGGATGATGACTTTCAGCCTTTGGTCAGGTTAAAGAGACATTTTGACAATTACGTTATCAAAACTTCCCCGGATTATAAAAGATTCAGAGACAACTTGACTAAGGCTATATTTTTGTTCAAAGAAAATAGGCTACTTCGACCGCCGAAATTGAATCTCGATTCACTCGAAAGTACTAGCGAAGATAGTGATGAAGTTAACTCAGAATCTGAGCTAGGTCCACAGGCAACAATCAGTGATTTGGATTTAGGGGCTATGTCAGACGGAAAGATGAATAAGAGGCGTCACACCAAAGATATCAACATTTGTCCTCGAAAATCCAATAGAACTAGGAAAGAAAACAAAAGGTACAAAGACTGAGTTATTGTCTAGGCTTGTATTGGTGAATCCTATTTTTTGTGCGAGTTTGTTTCGGCTTTTTAGTTATCCCTATAACGCCAGTCATGTAGCATTCGGGCGTAGATTTTTAAATGAATAAAATGGGTCAACATCCCAATTTGATTATAAAAAAAAAATTTCAAATTCAAAAAAAAAAAAACTCTCCATTTCAATCCCGTCAAATCGAAATATTACTGGAGGAAGATGGAGTTTTACCATAAGCTTTGGAGAGATACCGTGATTCGAACTAAGAAACAATGGACAGCATTCAAGAAAGGAAGGTAGCTTCTTTTCAATGAGTTCGCTGTGAAGGGTGATCAAGTATTCATGGTTCTAAGAAAGAAGCAAATTCTATTTCCGTACAGCTGAACCATTTCTTTGGCACTGGCCGGGTGAGATTAGTTCTCTCCTCCTTCAACCTGTTCTTAGACTATCCCATTGGGTTATGGATATGTTCTGATCACATATATCACTATATTTCTCTATATAGCTAATTCTAAAGATATCGGTACTCTACTATCTGCATGATATATATGCATTTGGTTCGTCTGAACCAACATCACTATTTGACACAATACTTCATTCATATAACACTTAATAAGGAACACTAAAGAACACTCTGAAAGATTGAGATACAACAGCAACAATGACAAAAGATTAATTTGTTTCTTCTACTTCTGATCATAGTATGTATAGTATACATGACCACCTGGGCACCTAGGGTCAAATGTTTTAACCAACTTTAACCAGTTGTTTCAAATATTACATCTTCACTTCAGAGTGAAAATAAATTAAGAATTCAAAGTTTCAATCATGCAAACTTTTTATATCTGATGATATCTTCATTGTTTGCACATGCGCAAGCAAAACATGCTATTCACACTAACTGAAACTGTGTCACATGGCGCTCACCTCAAACCACAATCTTGGAGACAGAGAGTGTGGCAAGAAGTAAACAAAATTACAAAAATTACCAGTAACCAACTTCCCTGAATAATTCATGGAGTAACCACAGTCTCTGAATAACATGCACAACTTAATCACCTCCACCTCCACCTACTTGAGACGGCCATGATGATCATCCCTCCATATTGGGTTAAAGCGACATGAATCCTCTTACACCGCCTATGCCATAAAACTCATCCTCATCATAGAGTGAAAAAAGAAATGCCAGAGTTACAAACCAACTGCATTTTGTCTTTAAGGTTGGATCATTTCCTTGCTAAAATGACACAACTGTATCATGTCGTCATCACCTCGTATTTCTCCTTTAGACACTTTACAATCCTGCAAACATATAAAGGCGCGAACAAACTCAATTTTAAATGCACTTGGAAATGACATGACAAACTTAAACAAGGATGCCTTTCCACTTTTCAAGAACTTGGGATAGTCATAGAAACCCAAGAGAATCAACATTAAGAAAGAGGGGAGATGTAGGAGAATTCCTTGTTTAATTTCTTACCGTGCCATGTGTTGCATCCCTACACTCTACTCATCAAATTGGTTTCCATAACCAACTCAGACAAGTAGTGTTTACCGATTGGGGCCCATGAGGACGCCAATGGGTCAACTTGAATCCGATCCAATTATGGTTGTATGACATTGCCATCACCTCAGGATCCTATAAAACAACCAGGGTGCATACAAAACTCATTTAGAAATAGAAAGACCAAGAATTGAGATTTCCTTGGTGATAGATTGAAAATAATACTGATCAAATTCGGTAAAGAGATGTTTGAACACACTGAAGTAAGTCATGCAGAAGTGTTTTTAGAAGAGCAAACAAATAAATAAACAAGCATTAAACATAAATTTTTAATAAAAATACATGGAAGAAACTGTAACTCAAAATGATTGTACCTTTCAGCTCTTTTAGATCCTATTTGTGTTGATGAAATATGTGGAACATGGGCAATCTTGGACCAGTCTTCTCCAATATCCCTCTTGCATCTTCTCTCCAATTCAGGATCGCATCTGTTAATCGTTATTTGTCTCAGAGCAGTGAGGTGTTGCAGGTCTTCTGGCAGCACTTTCCTATTCTTGCAACCATCAATCGACAAATACTGCAGCGATGTTAGAGCACCGATCCAATCAGGCAAGTCCATCACTTCTTCTGAACATTTCTCAATAAATAAAGACCGAAGCCTCCTCGCAGTTTGTTTGATCCCCTCTGGAAAACGAGCTAACTTGGGTAAGGATTTCAAGGATAGGGTTTGAAGAGCAACCAAATTCTGAAAATCCTCCTCCATGTTGAATTCCAGCTCTGGGCAATACCCGATTTCCATCTCAACAAGGCGGCAACTCTTGTTCAGCTGCTGCGGCAAGTGTTTCAAGCAATCACACCTATTAATGATAAATGATCTGAGGGAGGATAGGTTCATCAATCCCTCTGGCATAGCTTCAACTTTGTTACAATTAATGATCTCCAATTTCTGAAGAGCAGCAAGGTTGATCAGCATATCTTGTGGGAAATATTTCAGCTCATAAAACCACCCAATGTTAAGGTGTGAAAGTCGAGGGAGGTTTTTCAGTTGTTCCAGTACTCGCTGATTACACTGCCACAGTATTACAGACTCAACACAGGATGGCAATGGGATAATTGACAGTTTAGGGCAAACCCTGAGAGTCAATGTTTTAAGGCAAGGGAATAGTAGCTTTGCGGCTTCTTCTTGTTGTTGAGATGAGGACAATGGCGATTGCGACTTAATAGTCACAGGTGATGCTACCTTTCCTGCTTCACCTCCACCTCCACCTGTTCAAGACGACGACGACAATGATGACCATCCCTCCAACTCAGGCATCATCTCCAATTCAAGTACTTGAAGTGACTTAAAACCTCCTGCTGAAAGTGCTTCACTTCCTTCATCAATAAATTTCAACTCACTACATGTAGATAGCTGCATCTGAACTAGTTTGGGAAGCAACAAACTGGGGAAGCTCACTCCATTGTAGTCCCTAACAACAAAACGCCTTAAATTGGAGGGAGGTTGGAGGCCTTTCATTACCTCTGTTGCTGTTGCACTCTCACAGACCATCTCCTCATCTCCACTTGTCTCATCGTCATCATCTGCACAATCCCAACGTGTATCCCACAACAATGTAAGAGAGCAAAGATTTTCTTTTTGCAACAAATTAGCTTCTTTAGCATCCATTGGATTTCTCACCTTCTTAAGCCCACTTATTTCCAACAATCCTTCAATTTTGTTCAACCCTCCCAACTCATTAAGACCACCTCCACTCTCCAACCCCACAACAAAACTACTTAAGGTTTGAAGACAAGTTAGTTTCCCTATCCCAATTGGCATTTTGGTTAATCCGAAACAATCTCGAATGTCCAAGTGTCTAAGCCTACTCATTTCACTCATGTCTTTTGGTAATGTCTCAAGTTCCTCACACCAAACAAGGTTCAATCTCTCAAGACTTACTAGCTTGCAAACAGATTCAGGCAAGGATGTGATAGGATTGCCAGAAAGGTTGAGATAGTGTTTCATGTCACCTATATTGTCTGGCAGCACTGCAATCGATGTCTCACTCAAGTCCAATGCCCATAAGCAAATAAGATGTGAGAAGATTAATTGACTATGCTCCTCATATTCCTCAAAGCTATATCCCATTACAAGTGAACGCAAAGATGGTGGACATTTTCGTATGAACTCGAGCAATAAATGTGATGTTTCTGAGTTCCAAAATAGTGACAAGTGACGAGTGTCTGGTGGAATATTCTTTGAGCTTTCAACAGCCATGGTGCATCCATCTCCTACATGACATGCAAGATCATGCATGAGGTCATGCATCTTGCACTTTAGTATATTTCCATCTCTATCATTAGTAGCATCCTGAAAGAAGGACCTCCATAGCAAGGCCTCAAAAATCTCATTCCCAACATCTTCCAACCTGTCCACGCTTCCTCGAGAATGCACAAAACCATTTGCCATCCATAAGGAAATCAATTCTTCTCTGTCGATCTCGCTATCCTTTTTATATATTGCACAATAAGCAAAACATTGCCTCAGCTGTGGTGGCAAATGATTATAACTCAATCTCAATGCCGGTAAGATATCATTGTCAGGAAGTTGCCAAATTTCATTATTTTAAACAGTTTCCCATTGACGTGGCTCTCTCTTGAATCGCAACAACCCTCCCAGAGCCTTTGCAGCCAGGGGGTACACCTTTACACTTCTTCACAATTTCGTTGCCAATTTCCATCAAGTCCGATCTCTCTTTCTCCTCCTTTGATCCAAATGCACGTTGTTTGAATAAAGCACAGCAATCATTTTCTGATAGTCAATCTAAACGATGAAAAGGAATTGTGCCAATGATAGAAGCTACCATTTCGAGGCGAGTTGTCACAATAACACAACTACCTTTTGCTCCACATGCCAACGTTCCCATCACTTCATTCCATTCATTTTGACTCTCTTCCCATACATCATCCAACACAAGTAAAAATTTCTTGCCACGAAGTTTCTCTTGAAGGCGTCGTTGCAGAGGATCCAATTCTTTAATATTACAATCATCTCCTGAGAGAGAGGCTATGATTCGTCTTATAATACTGTTGACCTCAAAGTCATCAGATACACAAGTCCAGACTCGAACCTCAAAATGCCTTGCTACCTGTTCATCATTGTACACCAGCTTAGCAAGAGTAGTCTTTCCAACACCACCTATACCGAGTATGGGACAAACAGAGATGTGTCCTAGGCTATTGACCTTGTTAGTTGATGACCCCTCACCACTGCTTGGGTGGTTACATTGGGATGGATGTGGAACCAAAATTCGCCTCACCAATATCCTTTTGTCTTCCTCTCTCCCATAAACAGGCTCGGTTAAGAGAGAACCAGTTTCTCGACCCCGAAAGATTTTTTCCACAACACCCTTTTGCAAATGAAATTGGCGATTTTCGTTAGCAATATCAGCAAGCTCTTTGAGGGAATTAGTTAGCTTCTCGACAAAGTTGTTGTGGGTCGTTTCTGAGGCTACTTGCAGCGGATATTCAAACTCCCACTCTTCCAAAACATCTTCAGCAGTGCAAGCCACGTCCTTTAGGTCCCGTAGCCAATCTCGAATCACAAAATTAGTGACTTGCTTATCCTCTGCATCAATAACCAAATATTTGATTCTAGACAAAGTCTGGGAAAGCTTCTTCATCTCTTTCTCAACATGCCATGCTACACCAAAGCCCTTGTAAATTAAATCAGCGAGCTTGTCAGACACAAGTTCAAGGAGGGGAGAGACTACCACTTGATTGGCCATCTCCTTCTTCTGTAGAAACATACAAAACAATCAGTCAGGTCAGTGGGATTAATGTTCCCTTCTTGCAAGGAAAATTATTTCAGTAAAAGTAGGATGCTCTAAATGGAGTTTTAGTTTTCGAGAGGAAGGACAAGTAAGAAAAGAAGACAACAATAACTTGAAGCCAATTAAGCTTGTATGTCATATTTCTACGGCTGGATGTGAGATCTCCATTATTATTTTTTGACGACCGTTATGTTGATTTTATGATAGGCCATCTTCCACTGAAAATAATTAAAACGGACTAATATTCTTTTCCCATTAAACAAGTTCCAGTCACAAATCAACAAAATATTTGAAATGAAATGAAAGCAAAAGCAGGAATCAATTGACTTGATATGGCGCATTATGCTTTTGAAAACACGAGTTTTATTGATTGGTTTTTATTTTTGTCAAGGAAAACTTTATAATTGCTTGCCTATTTCATCATAAGATTTGTAAAACAGTAGATCATAGAGTCCCATTAATCTTGTCAGATTTTGGTGCCTATGCTTTGAATCACTGTTATTAGGTGAGTTATCTTATCACCACTAATCAGTCTATAAGCCTTATTTGTCTTTATAAAGCTTAGCTAAAGCTGATCAGATGGAACTGGTTAGCAACTTATAAATCAATGAACTGAAAGCTTTAGCAGTAATGCGATGACATTAATATGGAACTCTTGGGATGGTCTATTGAGTGTTTTCTGTTTCCTTGGGTTGATCAGTTGTGCACTTTAAAGTGATCCCCAAGAAAGTGATTTCGCCGAAAGTGATTCCCATATGCAAAGAGAATCTAATAATAGGGGTATACATAAAAACTACATGCTTTTGTGGGTTCTTAATAGACTGATTTAATGGATTTTCCATTATGGTCAATACATATATATATAATGCAGCGTGAGTATGTGGAAGATGCGGTACTTGCATCTATATATAAGAAATTGTGATTTTATCACAAGGAGTTAACTCATCTGATCGTAACCCTTCTTTTGATAACATACAACAATCAACGGTGAATGTAATGTAGCAAGTCATACTCACAGATTGAACTCATAATGTGCGGCGCATGTTGAAATTGTGTAATAGATGTTAGGCCAAACTGTTACTTCATGGTCAACAGTTGCATCACCGCCACACTCAGCTTCCGGTTAAGAAAGAGAAAGCCACTCCAAAACGGCTCTGTTACTCTGCCTCAGTTCCAGAGGGGATTCACGGTCAGCTGCCACCGGTGCTTGCACCCACCACTGATGTTGCTTCGTCCTCAATCGAGGGGAATCAGGGTCAGTTGCTACCGTCTACCTCGCTGGTGCTTGCTTGCACACACCACCACAGCTGCTGCTTCGCCTTCTAAACCGGCGTTCACTGCTACACACAGCCAACCTCCATCGACGCCCTCACCGGTGCTTGAACCCATCACCCACGGTTGTCGCTTCGTCCTCTGTGCCACAGGGTTTTGCTACACACGTTCATTTAATGCATTATTTTCTTGGGCTACAACAGAATTTCTGTTTTTTTAGGGAAATTCTAAATGTCGAGGGAAAGAGCGAGGAAACCACCACCCCCGCCACCTCCTTTTCCTCGCTGGTTTCCTCGCCCTTTCCCTCGACACATAGAATCACTCTTTTTTTGAAGAGAGATTCTAAATGTCGAGGGAATGAGCGAGGAAACGAGCGAGGGAAATGAGGTGGCGAGGTGAAAGCCGTTCATTTTTTTCGAGATGCGCGTGAGAAAAGTCAACGCATGCATCTCGAGGAAAATGAACCGCTTTCACCTCGCCACCTCATTTCCCTCGCTCATTCCCTCGACATTTAGAATTTCTCTTTTTTTAATACAAACTCAACTTTTCTACCTAGTCTTCCACCTCACAGTGAATATGAAGCTTTCAAGTGCTGCCGAGGTGCAAATGATTTTCTTATGGAATGTAGGGGCGCAGGGTTTGCCAAAGCATTCCAAAATTTAACGACCCTCTCCTATCGGTTCAAACGCGACATTTGTCTTCCCTTTCCGAGACCAAAGCATCTTTACATATGATGGATCGCACTCTGTAACACTCCTAAATTTCATAAAGATAATTTATTTTATTTTTAATGAAATAAAATAGGGTTACATTTAATTAAATTCAGGTTTCAAAATTTTAGAGTTTATTTTGTGAAGTTAAAGAAAGGGATGCTCTCAAAATTTTAGTGGGGGCGAATAGCCACCCACACTATATATAAAAAACCCTTCCTTCTATTATGCAATAGGAATAGTTGTTCTTCTCTTTTCTTTCTTCGATGGCGGCTGACAGTGGCGAGGTGATGAAGATGGAGGCGAGTGGAGATGGTGACTGGTCTGTTTGTGATAGATATTTTTTTCTATGATGGTGAGATGGAGAGGGAGATTGGATAGAGATTGCTGTCGAGAAGATAGGGTGGAGTAGGGATCGTGATTTGCTATGTGAGAATCAGTGGAAAAATAGCATAATGGTCAGAGATGGTTGTATGAATGGTTGCATGATGATGAAAGAGATCAAGATGGTGAGATGGCGAGAAGGAAATGAAGAGAGTTCGTGAGGTGGGTAGAGCTGTGTGTGATGGGTATGTTCATTGTAATCTGATGTGGCTTGGAGGTGATGGAAAATGGTTGTGGCTGTCGGTCTTTCAAACGAACGAAAATCACGGGCGAGGGGATGATGAGCTATTTGTTGGGGTGGTTGAGAAGAAGAAGTGGCATCGTGTGGACGTGAATTGGTTGCGCAAATCATTGGTGATTTCATCAAGTAAGTTTCTTCATCTCCTCCACTTTTACTGTGAGTTTCTTATTTGATTTCTTCTCTTTGAAAGATTTATTGAGGGTTGATTTTCTTGGTGATTTTAGTTTAAAATTTTATCGATTATTAGTAGAAGTAAGTTCCCCTCTCTTTTACTCTGTTTCTCTTTCCCAATGTTTACTATTTGGAATATTGTTTAGGTTTGAATGTCATAAGGTGTTTGTTTTTTTTTTTACTTTTCAACATCAAGGTTGAATGATTTTTGGGTACCCATTTGCCGTCTTTAAGGTGTTTGATTATTTGTGTACATGAGATTTCAAAAAGATTGTAGTGGTGGCTCCCATTTGATCAATGTGGAAATGGGTTAAGTTCGAATTGTTCTTCTATGTACTAGTTTTTGTGTTGCAAATAGGAGGGTAGACGAGTTTGATCTATTTGAATGAAATTGGTGTGGAAGAGAATTGTTCTGTAATTGGGGAAAAGAAAGAAAGGAGGCTCTTTTAAGTAATGTGTTTGATGAAATTAACTTTGAGAGACAATTGTTTTGTCTGAAATTATAAATAAAGGTTGATCATGTAGGGTCTGTTTTAATAGGGTAATCTTTGTGTTTAAGGGGGAATTTTAATACATGATTTGGGGGGGGGGGGGGGATATACATAAAAGTTAGGAAAGGTCAGCAGGTGATTGAGTAGGGTTTGTGTAAGATTAAGGAACACCTGAGTGTTATCATGAAGAAAATTTGGGCAAATTGTATCTCATAGGTTAGAACAAATGTTACCACATTTAGGTAGTCGGTGTATGTGCGTTTTGGATTGTCAAATTCCATCGGGTTGAAATTGAAATTCATCATATGTGTCCATATGGTTTATTAAAGTTGGTTGTCAAAGTGTTGTGCCACTATCAGAAATATTTTCTCGTTAATTGTCAAAGGTTATAGATACATTGCTCCTTTGTTTGATGAAATTCCTTAATGAAATAGAAGATGGATTTGGGGAAGTTTTACAAGAATGAAATGAGTCAATTTTGCTTAGTTCCTAATGCATCTCATTGTCATATGCTCTTTTGATCATGACCTGGAAGATATTATCTTTGGAGTATTTCTTTGGACCTATTTACATAGGAAAGTATAGGTGAGTTTATATTCAGGTGGTTTGTGACTAGTACTTGTTTGAATGTATCCATTACTAAGGGGCAATAGTTTATGACTGCAAGTTCATTTGTGATTGGGGTTGAGATAGGCTATCACTTTGCATGTGGTGGATACATACATGTTTCCCTTGTTTAGAATTCATAGTTGTATTGAGAATTCTTAGTTGAAAACTTGCTCAAGAAAGGTGTTTGAAGTTGTAGGCTATGACAAATCTGACTAGTGTGCCTTTATTGTTTACTCTTGGGTGTAACTTGGTTGTATCTAGTGGTGTAGTTTTGAAGTTGCGTCAGATTTGAACCGTTTGATAAAGGAATTGTTAAACTCCTTGGTGCATATGAAGCATGCTAGTGTGTCTAATAGTTGTCGAATGATTGTTGAGATACTTTTTACCAAACTAGGATACATGTGTTTATCCCTAAAATCACATTCATATGGAGAGTATTATGTGTAGTAGTGTTTGATTTTGCACTATGGTTTGTTTTGTTTTGATGTCTCGTTGATTCTATTGATGTAGGACCATTTAAGATTAATGGTGTTTTTCTGTATGTATGCATATTGAAATGGTTATGTTCTCCCAAAGGAAGGGGTGGATTTCATTATGAATGACAAAATGTCACTTGATCACCGTGTTATTATAAAACATGATTTATGAATATGCTATGTTTCCCCAAAAATGTGGGTGGATACGATTGTGAATCAACTTATGTATGACAAAATGTCATTGTGGAGGAATTCTGAATTATCAAAAATAAATGATATTGGTAAACCTTGATTTCTAAAATATAAATCACTTGGACTTGTATCACTTAGAACTACCACACATCTTTTATTTATTATTTCCCCTCTCCTACTAGAGAAACTAAATGACCAGCGGGTCGTCTTGCGGAGTTGGGGCACCCATTTCTTACTAGAGAAACTAAAATAACCTTCGGGTTAGTCTTGCGGAAATGAGGTGAATTGTTATGCCTAAGATAGACTTTGATATTTATCCGTCAAAAATGTGATGTGAGTTTATGCGCATTGATAGCCCAAGGGTGGCTTTTGGTACTCATATAGTTAGGAGTATCCGCGATGCATGCCTGTATGTGATGTTCCCACTTGGGCATGGATGACGGAGTAGTCCTCCTTTATATGAGAGAGGCATACGGGTATGTATGTTCGGCACAGAGGTGGTGCGAATGTGGTATCGTCTAAGTGATCAATCAGTTAAAAAGATGAATCAAATTCAAATAAAAATGAATAGATTACGTTTATATTGTTTCTAATCATTTTCATGCAGGATGGCAAGTCCACTAATTTTTTGCAGGTCAGACTTGCCATACTCGACTCCTATAGGCCGATTAGCTTTTCAGGTTTAGAGACTTTTGAGCAGCGTTACGGAAGTTCCGCTAGTGGGGCTAGCGACGTCAGTTTTTCCTGGTTAGAGTTTTGTATAAATTTTTGTTTGTTCCTATTTTCTAAACTATATTTCTGTCATAGCTGCTAAATGTTTCTATTGTTATTGAATTTCACGAACCGAGTTTTGGGAAAACGGATAATCCTACGTGGATTTTAGGATTTCGTTTTTCTCGAAAATCGGGGCGTGACACACTCGCTAGAGACTGGGTTTCAAACATGAAGCTTCAGTACATGTGCAAGGGTAATCTAGAGGTCTTGCGTTTTTTTGAAAAGAATGTATCCATCTTACTGTTATTTCTTATTGTAAATACTATTCTAATTACATTATCCATAACTATTTTACTATTACTATTTGGTCGATTTTGTTTGTGTATGATGAACCCAACCCAGCTCATAGAACCCATTTCTGATCCATGACACTTCACTATCGTATATGATGCAGTATTTTTCCGCTTCCTGCTTTGACCTAGTTCTGCTGACTTGCACAAGTAACGCAAGTGAGTCACAGACCACCGTTGTGGTGGTCGATGACACTCCGAAGCTAAAGTCAAACAGGGATTTGAGGAAGGTATAATATTGTAAACAGGGAATTTGTAGTGTACATTTGCTTACCAACCTCATGTCTTATTTATAGTGCAGAAGTCCTGTTTCGACTAAGCCATCGATGGCGTAGTTTTAGGAAGGAGATTTTTGTAAAGATCTTTATCTAATTAGAAGTCGTGCTGTAGAAAAGAAGTTTCATGTTAGCCTTGTGCTCCTAGATACGTGGGAGATAGTTATCTATTGGAGGGTAATTCGTAAGAGGAAGTTTCTCTGCGTGATATGTACTCTAGTATTTGCTTCCTAGTTGGAAGCGGAGAGCTGTTGTAGTTTCCTGTCTGAAGCTGGTCCTCAAGATACTTTCTTTAGTAAGGCTTACGAGTATTGAGTATAGCTGTGAGACATGTGGGCTTAGCGAGTTGTACAAGTTCAGGTCCGTTTAGCGGACTACATGGGGCGGGCTTGACGCCACTTGGGCCGAATCAATGCTAGGCTGACGCCGAGGTCTATAATTCCTCGAGATCATCATGACACGTGTATGGCTCAAGGATGTGACCATTTTGGTGTATCACCGGCTACTCCCCCCGAGTAAGTGGGGCGCTTAGTCGGTCCACTGACTCTTTTGAAAAAACAATTGTACCTTCGTGATGATTGAAATCGAAGTGCTTATCTTGAGCGACACATAACATTAATGGGTACATGACTGCTTAAGGAGGGAAGGCACGATTTATCTTCCCTATAAATATTCGCTGGTTCGATGAAGATTTTCTCATTCTTATCTGCGTTGTTTCTTTGAGCGATAGTGTTGTTGTAAGGTTTGATTTATTTATTCTTTCTATCAATGGCAGATAATGTGAAACTTTCTTCCAAGGACCTGTTGTCCTTCACTTGCCTCAAGCTTTTTGAGGGTAGCCTGGTTGACGAAACCGAGTTAGTTAGGCTTCACAGTTTGTATTGTATTTAAGGATATTTGGAGATCGTTCCCGTGTTTGGGATTTGGGCCCCACTACACCTCCTTAAGGGTATACAAGTCTGCACCGAGGCATGTTTGAATCTGGGCTCCGATTTTCAGTGTCAGATGATGTTTGGCGTTTATTTTTTTCTTTTTGCATGCCTCCCGCTCAGATGGTTCCGAGCAGGTTCAAGATTCTATTCGCGATTCTCCTGATGGCACATGATGATGGTTTTCATTTGACCATGACGGTGATTCATCACATGACCGCTGCTCGGTTGGACCCTAGGGGTCTCTGCATATTGAACTGCCTTGCCTGCTTGCACTTGGAGGCGGATAGAGTCGAGCCTTGGGAAAAACATTGGCTCTTGGCTTCAGTGGATTCTTCATACTTCAAGCTTGGGAGTCGTAGAATTTCCCGATACTTCCAGTTTGATATTTGAGTTTTTTTGTTGCTGGCTCATATATTTTTATATTCCTGATGTGACATTGATTTGACATCACTCCTTTATTTCAGGGAAATTTGCTATTTTGTTTCTTAATGAGGAGAATAAGCGGATAGAAAGGGAATTCCTCAAGCTCCCTTTGATGTTCGTTGAGGAGGTCGTAATGCCAGGTAACGTGGTGCGCAGCGGGTTGTTGCGGTGTTCTCACGGTGCCCACGCCGTGCCGGGTTCACTGGCTGAAGGAGTTGCTCTTCGTCATTCAAGGAAGAAAAGTCTGACCCTGCTAGCCCGACTAGGCTTGCCGAATTGGAGGCGAACGTGCCTTCTATTGTTATCCCGAGGAGGAGGCAACCCTCCGACCGTGCGACTTCTACTCTTGGGCTGTAGCGCTCTGTACAGGCGACAACCTCGGGGGATCGTCACTCGCCTCTTAATGTTGCCACTCCCGCTGTTGACTTAGAGGGGGAGGATATTGGACCACGTGTTGATGCTTCGTGTCACTATAGTCCCGAGAAGGTCGTTTATGCCCCTGAGCCGCACAATCCCGAAGCCCACAGGCAAGTTCTTATTTTGGAGAAAGCCATTGCAGACCTACGAACGTCATACTCAGATGCCTTATACTGGGTGAACTCCTTGACCGATTAGCTACAGAGTTCTGGTACTATCACGAACTTGGGTGTCGTGAGGGCCGCGGTTTCTACCACCGAAGCAGAGTTTGTGGGCGTAAGATCTCAACTGAGGACGACCAAGTCTGATTTGGCGTCGACTCGTGCTGAACTGGGGTGGACTAGGGCTGAACTAGAGTGCCTGGATGCGGCTGTGGACAGATGGTTGTCCGACCTATAGGCCCAAGAAATAAAAAAGGCGGGCGGAGATAGAATGGGCCATTGAGCGACGACAGCTGGAGTCTGCAGTTGACGAGGAGCTCTAGAATAGAACGAAGGTTCCACCTCATCTCCATCCTATTCTCCAATGGGACATGAGCAACTGCGTACCCTTTGGAGGATCAAAGCCCTTCCCAGTGCCCTTTTTCTTCTCTGGAAGGTCAGTCAGAACATTCTTCCTACTATAACGAACTTGGTCAAACTCAAAATACCTATCCCCAACTGTTGCATTTTTTTTCATGACCATACGAAAGATGTTTTACACTTGTTCTTCTTTTATCCCATAGTTACCAGACTTTGGATGCTCTCTATCCTGCCAATCAACTGGCACAACACCAATCTCATTCCACTCTTGAGGTTCATGTGGGATATAGCTACTGCGCACCTTGACAAATCGGATGAATTTATCTCGTAGTTTATTGCTGTGATTTCATCTATTTGGTGGCTATGGAATAAAATCATTTTCCACAAAGCCAAAGTTTGTCCATAATCCTTCAGGTCATTCCTTCATCAAACCTGGTCAGACTAGCATGCCCATTGGTTTAGCTCTTACTCCGATAGGCCCTTTTTTTTAGCTATAATTCAGTTTCCCATATTCTTCACACAACCATAGTAGACACTCGAAATACCTCAGTCAACTCTACTGCCCTCAACACCTGGCTTTAACCCAACCCTTGACACCTGATTCCATACGACTTACTATCATCCAAGCCCAACTTCATTCAGCTAGACACCACAACCTTAACCTTCCTCTCAATCAGTTAAATCCCATCCTCCATGATCTTGACCTTCCACACAGTTTTTGTCAGTTTTGATACATGTTTTTTTGCCTCCACAAAGCAAGGTGCTATTGGAGTAATTGCGATAGACCTATAGGGATACGTGCTTGTTACAGTGGCTTGCCCGATCATAGGAAAAATTCTGGACAACACTATGGCATAATGTTTTGCGAGGGAGGCGACGATGCTTTTGATACAGGATCAGGGATGAAAAACTAGGTTTTTTTTGGAGATTCAACAGATATGATGGAGGTACTTCATGCGGAGGACACTCACCGCTCTTTTGTTGTTAACGTATACGCTTCGCTACGCTTACTCACTTTCTTTCAAGACAAAGAGGATAGCGCACTTCTTACACTACCACTTCTAGGATACCACTCTTCTACTTTGAAAGCGCAAGGTTTGGCATCCTTTAATATGTGATAATTAAACGACTATTTTCTACTTGCTGTCCTCTTAGCATTGTTGTTATATTGGTAAAGACCTCAATATGGAGGCTCATGATTTGGCAGCCTCGGTTAGCAAAATGTTATGTACTTGATCCTAGCTATTAATATTATTGGCTTAAGCGCTTTAAACAAAATAAAAATAAATAAACAATGACTAAGAGAAATGAAGCAGATTTCTTCTGCTTTAGTCACGTGAATCATTTATCCATTTACAAAAAAGGTAAGTGCCATTTGCTGAACCAATGTATATGAGATGCTAAGCACAATAATAATTTCCAGTGATTTGCTTAGGAAATTGCAAATGAATGCCAAATTGTCAATGAACAAGTACATACATAGAAAGGAGTTTGACCTTTGCAATACTGGTGGACATCTTTGCCACATGTGATAACTTTTCTTCTACCATTACAAAATCAACATTTCAGACGTTTATTTTTTGTTATCTTATATTGTTATTAATTTGTTCTTAGGGGGGCATATCTTAATTGTACTGGTATCAATCTTCTACATCTGCACGTCAATCTCTTGAGGAATATCATTCATGGAGGTAATCAGCTTCAATAGTTAATTGTAGCATTCAACGTTTTTGACCGACTATTCCATTCAAGGAAGTAATTTCTTCTGTTTCTAATCACCCAAAATTTAGTGATCTTAGTATTTCAAACATTTTATCTTTTGTCTCATAGAGAAAATGGATTAGATTAAAAGGTTTCAACCTTGCAGGAATTTATATTTGATGGTATATATCTCCTCTTTTCATGCCGAAATGGCCACATTATCGTGACTCCCATCCTATCAAGCTAATAGAGAGAATAGCAATAACAAAACAAAATATGCAAAATCTAAAACATGAAACGTCGCTAGAAAATTCATGAAATGGCACTCATCATGTGGGAATGTAAGATTTTGTACTAGAGAACTTACAACAAAATGAATTCATAATACAAACTGATTATTTATTTGACATGTGGAGATATGTTCAAACAGTCTTTAAGAAAGAAAAAAACCTCCCGTTCAAGCATTCTAGATCTACTGGTTAACACTTAACAATCGTTGCTTTCATAGTCTAACAAAAAAATCAATTGTTAGGTCAAACTCACAAAAATAAACTTTTAGGGGCACCAAAATGTCTTGAAAAAATATGCCTTATTCAGCTTTGCACTCAATTATCATTCATATTGCACTTTTCCCCCTAAGACTAGCAGTCAACGTGCCTTGACTGTCAAACACCTCATGTGCCATCATTCCGCCTATTTTAGATGATGAAAATGCCCTTCATGTGCTCAGCGACGGAGCCGAATTCTTGTCGGAGGATGAGTAATTGTTAATTAATTAATATGATAATTAATTATGTTTACAAAAAAATTAATCCGAACAGTACATAAATAACTATACAAAACGCCAATTGCTAAACAAAACTCCATCTAATCTATGGGGAAGAAAAATGAATCCAATAAGCTACTTTGTAGGTGCATAAAAGATAAATATATAAGGGGATAAATCAAATTGGTATATAAAGTTAAGGTGCAAAAATTAATTTAAAAATGTAATATTAGGTGTGGACAAAAAATTGAGTTATTTACGATTTGCCACCTATCATAAATAGCTAATTAGAGGTTACCCCATTAATCATTATTGCAGTCTCCTTACAGACTAGCAGTCCACGTGCATTGACTGTCAAAATGCTCACGCTGATTACCAAAATGTCATTCAAACAATAATACACAGATGAACTCGAGATACAAACATGTATCTTGAAGAAAAAATTAATGGATCAAAATTTTCATGTATCTTCAGAAAAATCATACGAATAAAATACAAAACTATACCTCGAGATACGAATTCATATCGAGAAAATACATTTTTATAAACTTTCTTCTTCCTCAAAGTAGGAAAGTGAGGTTTGGGTTGCTGGTGGCTGATGGCGATGATGATAAAAGAACTAAATCAAGAAAAAAGGTTGGGAGGGAGAGGAAGATAGTAGGAGGCGGGGTAGTTGCCGATGCCGCATTAAACAAAAAAGGAAGCAGAAGAGAGGAAACAGGTAGAACAGGGAGGGAGAATAGGGTGAGAGGAAGGAGTGGGGCGAGACGGAGTCGTCGACATTGCAATGGTAGGATATTAGAAATAAATTCAAAAAATAAAATAAACGTTAGTGGGGGCAAGTGCCCCACCGTGGCTCCATCCCTGCATGTGCTTATCACGCCTGATGTGATAACATGTCAATCCCAACAGTCTGTTACCTGAACCAGGCATGTGGATGGCTAGGGACTACTCCCTGTCAGCTCATACCATTGAAGAGACGGACAATGGAGGGAAAACTCCCTCCGTTTTCATTCTTTTTGTTCCGTTTCTCCTCTCTCCCTGTGTTTTCACTCTATCTGATTTCTCACAAAAATGAAGAAATGAAATACCAATACGAAGAAGGGGAAATCCAAAATGAAGAAGGGGAAGAAGGTTGTTTTCGGTGTCAAAATCACTATCAGTAGCAATGATGATGATAGGAGCATCGCTTCTAGCATACACTGGGATGATTGCAGTTCGTTCAGTGATTTTAGTGACTTCTTTGGTCAGATTCCAAGTGACGAGGAACCAAATCTGAGGCGAGATTTCACTCCTTTAGACACTGAAGATGACGTGAAACCTCTTTATGTTGATTGGCGTGATATATTGTAAGTATTTTTTGCTATTTTAGGGTTTTCATTTTGGTGTTTCTTTATGTAATGCATGTTTGAATGGATGGTGTGAATGGTATATTTTGTTCATTTGCACAAATTTAGGTTTTTCCATTGTTTATTTGGTGGTTGTTGCTTGCATCAGTGAAAATGTTGTTTCTGAAAGTGATTTAGTGTGGTTTAGTGTTGCTAGTGGTTGGTGCTTCCATGAATCAGTCATAGTGTTCACATAATGTTGAATAGGGTAACACACATATGTCCATGGATTTTTTATGTTATGTGTTATACTTGTCTTCTATTTTCAGTTTACTATTCATGTTTGATTGCATGGTTTTGTTTGTTTCCTATAGTATCCATCAATCCGTTTTAATTGGTGTCATTGCAGCAATGGTAAATGGGGACAAGAACTGAATGTTTGGAACTTAGTGATCCATTATGATGGAAAGTGGAGCAAGATTGCAGAGATCTCAGGTATGTGGAAGGTTAGTGATTATAAAAATGGGTTATCGATAGACTTTGTGCAAGTGCATGGTGATTACCTTAATTGAGATAAGTTAAACAAGAGTATCCTTGAAGCTATCCCCAACCCACATAAGCATGCCTTAACCATTGGAACAACATATACCTTTGTGGAGAATGGGGTGAGGATGGACATTACCAATGATGAAGACCTAATGTATTTTTGGACCCATGCAAACATTGATGACAATGATGTTTTGCATGTGTTTGTTGAGGTTAAAGTGACAACACAAGTTCATGAAAGCAACACTCCTAGGATTAGTTTAATGGACCTTGAACTCATTTCAACCCCACCTATGGTTGATGTAGACCTTGCCCCTGTAACACAACCCGCCCCTCCTAATAAAATTCATTTGAGGCCTAAATGCAGGGCCAAAAAGGCCTTGGACTAGGAGGAAGGTTTCAACCCCAAGGAAGAGTAAACTTAGTGATTGGTACTCTCCAAGGAAAGATGATAGTTGTGCCAAGAAAAGAACAAGGGAGGAGGGCCAGGGGTAGTAAGCAAAGTAGCAAAAAATGGATAAAGTCAAGTAAGACAAGAATGAAGTTATATGATGGGTCGAGTGAAGAAGAGCTAGATGAAAATCTACTTGATGTAGTACCACAGGTGATATTCACGTAATTATTACATAATATATCCCTTAATTTATATATGTTAGTGTTTCGATTAGTATAATTTATAATAATTATTTCGTTTCATGTCTTGGCAGGAATTTGAGCGTTAACGATGAAATGATGTTAAGGCGACAATTTAAGGAATGACAATGGGTCGATTCTAGTGGTGGTACAAAACAAAGAGACACATATCTAAACCTAACCCTAATAAACCTAGGTCTACCTAATTTAACCAAGCCCAAATAAAAAAAATGCTAACCTAAAAACCCAAGCCCAATATAATATGAGAACCCTATTTAGCTTCCCCATCTTAGAGAAAGGAGGGGATCTCTTATTCTCTCTTCTTCCACAACCCCTCTCCCCTCATCTCTTTTCAGCCACCACACCACCCTGTCGGCAATCCTCGCTTGATAGGAGAGCCGACAGCGCGATAATCCCGCCATCACCACCTCACCTCGCCATCGTCCAACACCTTCATCCCACTGAAACAGGGGCGTGACAACCCTGTTTCACGTCATCACGCCACACAGCCACCACCACCACCGAGCACCACCTTCTCCACCATCACCCGAGCACCACCACAACCACCTCGCGCACAAAACAGTCCCTGTTTTCCTCCCTCGCAGCCTCCCTCCTTCCTGTTTTCCTCTCTTCTCCACGGTCTCTCCCTCCTACACTTTTCTCTCTCTGCTCCAACCTCGCCACCAGACCACGAAAGAACACGCCATCAGCCGCCACTGCCGCGAAACAGAGCCGCAACCACCGCGATTCTGTTCCGCCTCGCGATAGAGCCAGACCCTGCGTCCTCCTCTCCTCTCTGTCCTCTCTTCGTCCAGGCCCCAAACCATATCTCCGCCACCGGACAACCACTACAGAAAGGCCGCACCGCGGCCCACCACCATCGCGACAGGAAGCGAAAACAGGGAGTCCCCTCCCGATTTCTCTCTGTTTATTTTTGCTGTTTTCTTGGTGTTTCCTCACCTTTGCTCGTCTTTCGCAGGTTCTAGAATCGTTTGGAGTCGAGGACGGTCGCGAGGAGCGAGAACGAGGCCGCGAACAGCCGCTGTTGCACTGGAGAAGACGACCGGAGTGAGGCTTCACTGTAGCGAGGGGCGGGAATTAGTCAAATTCTATTTTTAGCTATTTGCACCCTCGGTTCTGCTCTATACCACCACAGAGCTTGCGTAATCCTTTTTCTCGGGATTCGCGTCCGTGCAGAGATGACTTCCACCTCCATTGATGCTATGACCACCACTACCATAGAGAGCTAAACCCTTCGCCAAGGCTACGATGAAACCACAGGATTTCCTAGAGTTTATGTATTTAAATTTATTATTTTCTTTATGCTTGAACGTTAAACACATTTGATTTATGATTTTTAATAATTTGCTTTCACCGATTATATCCTGATTAATTATCTAAACTAGTCGGTAGTTAGAAGTACCCTTTGTTGAAATTCAAAAGCCTGATTTAATCAATTAATCTGAATCTGTGATTGTGTGTGCCGTAAGAAGACACGCAATGCTAGGGATTAGGATTAGTTAAAACAAACCTGTGATTGTGTGTGCCGTAAGAAGACACGCAATTCTAGGGGTTTATACCTATGCTGAAATCAATTGTGAACTTAGATTAATCTTTAGGTTAGTCATGTTAAATCTTGAAAACAATATTTTTGATTACACAAATCTTAAAGAACCCGTGGTGGATTCAATGCCTTGGTTTCCCGTCTCATATTCTTTAAAACTTTTTATTTTGTTTTTAATTTGATTTTTAGTTTAGATATTTTAATTGCTGTAACCCCAATTTAAATTAATTTAAATAAAATCTGAAATTTAATTGCAACCATAGTCCTTGTGGGATCGACCTGTACTTGCCCTTGTCTACCAGTTAGACACTGTACACTTGCAGTTATTAAAATTAGGTTAAATTAACCTATTTATTTAGGTTAGTTAAATCTGCATCAAGTTTTTGGCGCCGTTGCCGGGGACTGTAGCGGTGTAATTGGATTTAAGAGTTTATTTTCACTAGTTTGTAGTTTAGGTAAAAAAAAAAAAATTTAGGTCAGATATAAGATTGCTTTTGCTTTTAGGATAGGCTTGATTTTATTTTTTTTAGTTATTTCTTTTAAGTCTTAGAAGTTTTGATACTTGTTTTTGTTTTTTTTTATTTTTTATTTTTGCAGGTATTAATAGGAAGGAAGCATATATTACAAATTACACGCTTCTCGAGAAAATTGAACGATCCTGCCAACGTCAAGCAAAGTTTTTATTATTTTTTATTTTGTGAGGAGAGTTTTAATTTTATTTTCACCTCGTTTTACGAGCGTGTGGTGTAATAATTTTTAAACTCTACTATTTTTCATTTTGTTAAATCACAAAAAAAAACCTAAATTCCCTAAGTCAAAAGAAAATATAGGGAAACAATTTTAATTGTTACCAAATAATTTCTTGTGATTTAGAAATCCGACTTCTAAGACCAAGACCAGTAAATTTATTTGCATGTGCTTGTGTGTTGAGTGAAACGGATAAAAAGAAGTCGGACATTTTTTTTGAATTGTGCTAACTTTTTGTGCAGATTGGAATACGCACACTTTAAGTATTTCTCTCACACGCAACGTATTAGCGACTAGGGTGCTTGGTGTAATTGTTTGAAATTGTGTGATTGGTTGGTAAATTTCTATAATTGTGGATGCTAAACTTTAGTAATTCATAATAAGCAGACCTAGCTTATAAATAGAAACTGGTGGGACTTGATATCCCCACCTCATCACTCCAGCTGTGTGCAACCAATAACCAAACATAATTAAAATCAATTAGCAAGTTAGATAGAGCCATTTTTTTAGGTACGGTGTTCATAGGACAACCAAGACCAAGGTGAATTCAATAATTTTTGTGTTGACCAAACTAAAAGTGACGATGGGTTTAATCATTCAATGAACTCCGAGAGGCCACTGCCACAAGGGTAATTTACCTGGTACGCCGAGTCATAAGTAAGCTACGATCCACAAAAAGAATTGGTGTAACCAACAATTTTGGGTTAAGAACACAAGCCTCAAGTGTACATCTAACGTCACATCGTTCTCACATCTACTGGCTTACAGAGCGGTAGCACAAGGAAGTACTTAATTGGACCATTGTGACCTCCTTTTCTTGTGCGATAATCCGGTTTGTTTGAAACAAAACTCTAGCCTACTGATTTTGAACTTTGTGGTGTAAAGTGTATACTCTTAGGATCAACTTGTAGCACCCATTGCTTTGTCATAAAGATTACATAAGAAATAATTGTCCCCCAAAAATAAAAAGATAATTGATCTCAAAAACGTTGATTGCTTAGGGAGGCATGTTTCTTGTGCATTTATTGGTTGCTGATTGCGTGTAAGTCTGTGTATATTTTTAGAGTTAGTGCTTTAACAAAAAAAAATTTATTTAGGAGTGTTGACTTTGCACCTTCGTTGTCCATTAGTTTATGCATACTTGGGTGCGTGATTCTAAGAGTAGACTTGTTCGACAAGAATTCGAAGAGTTCGTTGAAGTCCCCATTACCTATTTAGGTTCATCATCCTTGTCCACTGAGATGGTTGAGGGGAAGGCCTTTAAGGATTACTTCGCCCCTCTTCCTAGTAGTGTTCCATCTTGCATTATCTTACCTGAGACAAATGCAAACAGTTTTGAACTCAAACCATCTATTATTCATCTATTACCCACTTTTTATGATTTTGAGAAAGAGGACCCTTATCTTCATGTCAAAGAATTTCTTGACATCTGCGCTACCCTGAAGTACCAAAACTTTTCTGATGATTTGGTCCGTTTTAGGTTATTTCCCTTTTCTCTGAAAGACAAGGCGAAATCATGGTTAAATGCATTAGAGATAGGATCCATCACATCATGGGATGCGTTATCAAGAAAGTTCCTGACAAAATACTTCCCCATTCATAAAACAAATGCCCTCCGATGAGATTTATCTAATTTTCAACAAAAAGAGGGTGAACATTTCTATGAATGTTGGGAAAGGTTCAATGAGCTCATTGTCAGGTGTCCCCATCACGGATTCGAGAAGTGGCGGCTAGTTCAATACTTCCAAGACGGTTTAACCCCTCAAAACCGTCGTATGATTGATGCCATTAGTGGTGGGTCATTAATGAAAATGAATGTCAGTGAAATTTGGGAATTTTTTGAGACGCTTTCCGAAAATTCTCAGCAATGGGATTATTCGAGAAAGGAGTCTGATAGGCATAAGGGTGGTATATATGAAGTTAGAGATACATCTGTTCAACCCCCTTCTGCCTCAAAGTTAGAAACGGCTGTTATGACCATGACTCAAAAGATAGATGCACTTTTGACTTTGAGTCAACCTGTACCCCTCGCAAACGCATCATCTGAAGTCTGTGCTGCATGTTCGAGTCCTGGTCATTCAATAACTAATTGTGACTTGTAAAACGATTATCCTGCATATTATGCTGAGCAATTCAACTCCTTTAATGCGATACAGCGACCTGGCAATAATCTGCAACCTAACTATTACAACTCAGGGTTCACCAAACATCCAAGTCTCTCCTGGGCCCATGGCCCACACCAAGGGGGACCTGTTGTTGTCTCCCAGGCTCCTCAAGCCCCTAGCCCTGTTAGGCCCTACCATAACCAAGTTCTTCCATCCAACACATCAAGTTTAGAGGAAAACGATTAATCAGCTATTGCACCGCTCAGCAAGTATAATGGATCAGAATTCTAAGGACATATCTGAGTTGAAAGACACGACTCAAAGACTTGAGATAGCTGTGAGTAAGATTACTCAGTCTTCTTCTGAGAGAGAGCCAGGGAGATTTCCTAGTCAACCTGTTCCAAACCCAAAGGGGCAATTCGCAGTTGGTAGTACATATGAGTCCTACAATGAAGATGTCAAATCTATTACTACCCTTAGGAGTGGAAAACAGGTTGACAATCGAGTATAAGTGCCCGATTTGAGTGTTGATGCATCCACGTCTAAGTCAAAACCGGTTGTATCTCCGTCTGATAAAGAGGCTGATAAAGCCTCACCTTCTACAGATGCTCATGTTGACTCTGACCCCACTCAGGCATTAGCCCCGTTTCCATCACCGTTAACTCCGGCAAAGAAAGGAACAAATGTAAACGATGTAATGGAAAATTTTAAGCAAGTTCACATAAATATCCCATTACTCGATGCTATCAAGCAAGTTCCTAACTATGCCAAGTTTTTGAAGGATCTTTGCACACAAAAGTGGAAGCTCCATGTGCACAAAAGGGCCTTCCTCACCGAGCAAGTGAGCTCAATTATTCAACACAGAACCCCGCCTAAGTTTAGGGATCCTGGTTGCCCGACTATTTCTTGTATTATCGGTAATCATGTGATAGATAAGGCATTATTGGATTTAGGGGCGAGTGTTAATTTATTACCATATTCTGTTTATGAGCAATTAGGTCTCGGTGGGTTGAAACTGACTAGAGTAACACTGCAATTGGCAGATCGGTCTGTATAGTTCTTGATACACAACCTGTTCACAATCTCTCTAGTCACATTCCTGTCATTTTGGGTCGACCATTCTTGGCCACATCCAATGCCATTATTAACTGCAGGAATGGAATTATGAAATTGTCATTTGGCAACATGACCGTCGAACTCAACGTTTTTAATGTTAGTCAACAACCTCCCGAGCCCGAGGATGTTTGTGTGGTTGACATAATTGAGAGTTCGATGGAGAATTCCTTGTTGGAGTCTGTATCAGATGATCCCTTAGCAGCATGCTTGACTCACTTCGGTTTAGACTTTGATGTTGATGATTCCATTAGGGGAGTCAATGATTTGCTTGACTCAGTCCCCATTGTGGATCCTAGTTATAAATGAAAGTCTAAAGTGGAACTCCTTCCACTCAGTGAGTCAAAATTGAACCTTTCTGCTGATACTATTGGAATTTCTGACCCATTCCCTTTTCCGCGTGTTCATGATGACCCATTTGACATAGGTCCTCCTTGTGACTTCTACATGAAGTCTGATCCTCAGTATTCCTTGGAGAGACTACATGCCATAGGTTGTGCTAATTCTAGGTTTGGGGGTGTTGTTACGTTGTCTAACTCATCATCTTGGTGTAGTTCATTTTGTTATGATGAGCCTGTACCACCTGATACATCTATAGTTATATTTACCTGCATCACATTTCCATTGACCAGGGCTAATTATGTGGATCCCATGTTCCTGAGTGAGGATTTCAATTTTCACCATCTTGATGTGGAAATTATCCAATCTTCTGATTTGGAACCAGACTTAGGATGTTCCATTTTAGGAGTAAGGGAGGATCCTCTGTTGCATATCACTACTTGCGACCCATTCATGTTTAAGATCCCTACCGACTTCCAAGGAATGCGAACTTCTTTACAATTTCTATATGATTTTAGATGGTGTCCTTGCGACTTTTGGGATGTGCTAGTATATCTTGTGTCGCATGTGGTTGCTATTTTTGAGTGGACTGATCCTCAAGTTTTCAGGTTGTTGGTATACGATTCCTTCACCCTTTTGAGGTGAATGTTCCCTATGTTCTTCCTCGTCACTTCATGATATATCACTCATGAGGAGAATATATGTCGGGCTGACGACGTTAAACCAAGCGCTCCTAGGAGGCAGCCTAGCTTTAGTTGTGTGTCTTTGCTGTTAATCTGGATTGATTTTCGAGTACCCTATTTAGTTGTGTTTCACTCATACTCGTTATCTCCATAACAATTTTGACTTACAACTTGCCCTTTTTTTAGTTTTCTTTGTTGATGTCGAGTCTGCATTTTATCAATTTCTAATGAAAACTCCATGTTTCTTACGTGTGTGAGCCTCATTGATGGATGACTTCTTGGATATTGGTAAAATCTCTCCCATGGTAATATCACTCTAACTCTCATATTTTATTTTTCCTGCATTTGTCATGATCATCATTTTATACATTGAGGACAATGTTTGGTTTAGGTTTGGGGGTGAGATTTATGAGTTTTTTTCAGTATTTTTCAAAAATTTGGAACTAAAATTTATTTCACAATTTACTATTGTATTCTACTCAATCTCCATTGAATACATAGTTAATTATGATTGTGTGACAAATTTTCACTTTGAAAATGCATTCAAAATCTAAGTTTCTTTCCAATGAAGAGGATGTGCTTTCAAGTATGCCTTTAAATTGGAGGAATACATGCTTTCACGTGTCACTTTTATATATCAATAGGAAAACATATGGTTTGATATTATCTTTAAGTTAAATATATTTCATGAGATTTTTTCAACTCGATTACTTTTTGCACTATAAGCCATATTAGCATGATTTGAAGTTGATGAGTGAGATATGAGCTAGAAAACCTTAGAATAATAGTGGAGACTTAACCTGTGAAAGTTTTGAGCCATTTCTTTTCTTTCTGAGTGTTAGATAAATATACTCTAATTTTTCTTGAGTTTGCATTAAGTCGTTGATGATCTCATTATTCTCATTTTTTATCAATTGCTTTGAGAATTAAATTATTGCACTAGAACTTTTTAGTTTATTTAGTTGAAATGTCATAATACCAACCTGAACTTAAGAAATGATGTAGGCAAGTTTTTCTTAAACCTTCTCTAACCTTTTTACTTACCCACTCATTAGTTCCCTTTTGAAGCCCTTTGAGCCGTTGATAGCCTTTTATTTGTTAACCCCTTATCAATACCCAATTTATCTAAGAATGTATATGGATGAATGTTAGTTGGAAATGGGCAATTAGAAAGAACAGAGTCAAATATACCATGAGTCATCAGTGTTGAAACATTCTATTGAGTAGAAGAGGAAAAGCATGTAGTTGAAAAAAAAAAAAAAAAGAAAGAAAAGCGATGTCAATGAAAAAAAAAAGTAACGTTGGTTAGAACATTGATTTACTCTTCATAGCCCTTGTGTTAGTTTAATGGGTATATACATTCTTAGAGATTTTTCGTATACCTTTTTCCATTCTTTGTTAGCCATTACCTAAGACCCATTACAACCTATTAAAGTCCTAGTTGATCTTAAGAGATGGTTAGTTTCGTAGATGTGGAGATTAAATAAATAAGAACTATGGTGTATGATTTAACATTCTCAAAAGTAATTGATATTCCTGTCCATGAGATCATATTCATTTCATTCTTGAAAAGTCCGTTCAAATCTCTGAGTGTTTCATTGTAAGTGACATGAGAGGTTTGAAGTCAAAACAAACTTTCTAAAGGAGATTTAGTAATTGTTTTACTTTGAAATAAAAAGTTATGTTGATAAGGCCATGCACACACACACTTCGAGTTGGGAATAATTGACGAAATTTATTTAACCTTTGGGTATTATTAAATTGTTATGAGACTCTTTGATATATTATTGTGAGACTGTTAGCTATTTTCAAATTTTTTTGGCAATTAAATTCTTACTCTGAGGATAACAGATCGAGTTACCATGTTTTGAAAATTTAATAAGTCATAATGTTTGTGGGTAACATTTCTGGAAACCCTCATGAGACTATAACTCATCCACTAGAGGTAATCTAGGGGTTTAAAGCCTTGTTGCACGTTTAAGGTAAGTGCAACCGATGATTCCTGCGAAAGTGAGTTAAAATTTTATTTTTATTGTTTTGCTCGAGGACTAGCAAAATATAGGTTTGGGGGTATTTGATATTCACGTAATTATTACATAATATATCCCTTAATTTATATATGTTAGTGTTTCGATTAGTGTAATTTATATTAATTATTTCGTTTTCATGTCTTGGCAAAAATTTGAGCGTTAACGATGAAATGATGTTAAGGCGACAATTTAAGGAATGACAATTGGCCGATTCTAGTGGTGGTACAAAACAAAGAGACACATATCTAAACCTAACCCTAATAAACCTAGGTCTACCTAATTTAACCAAGCCCAAATCAAAAAAATGCTAACCTAAAAACCCAAGCCCAATATAATATGAGAACCCTATTTAGCTTCCCCATCTTAGAGAAAGGAGAGGATCTCTTATTCTCTCTTCTTCTACAACCCCTCTCCCCTCATCTCTTTTCCAGCCACCACACCACCCTGCTGGCAATCCTCGCTCGATAGGAGAGCCGGCAGCGCGATAATCCCGCCATCACCACCTCACCTCGCCATCGTCCAACACCTTCATCCCACTGAAACATGGGCGTGACAACCCTGTTTCACGTCATCACGCCACACAGCCACCACCACCACCGAGCACCACCTTCTCCGCCATCACCCGAGCACCACCACAACCACCTCGCGCACAAAACAGTCCCTGTTTCCTCCCTCGCAACCTCCCTCCTTCCTATTTTCCTCTCTTCTCCACGGTCTCTCCCTCCTACACTTCTCTCTCTCTGCTCCAACCTCGCAACCAGACCACGAAAGAACACACCATCAGCCGCCACTGTCGCGAAACAAAGCCGCAACCACCGCGACTCTGTTCCGCCTCGCGATAGAGCCAGACCCTGCGTCCTCCTCTCCTCTTTGTCCTCTCTTCGTCCAGGCCCCAAACCATCTCTCCGCCACTGGACAACCACCACAGAAAGGTCGCACTGCGACGCACCACCATCGCGACAGGAAGCGAAAATAGGGAGTCCCCTCCCGATTTCTCTCTGTTTATTTTTGCTGTTTTCTTGGTGTTTCCTCACCTTTGCTCGTCTTTCGCAGGTTCTAGAATCGTTTGGAGTCGAGGACGGTCGCGAGGAGCGAGAACGAGGCCGCGAACAGCCGCTGTCGCACTGGAGAAGACGACCGGAGCGAGGCTTCACTGTAGCGAGGGCGGGAATTAGTCAAATTCTATTTTTGGCTATTTGCACCCTCGGTTCTACTCTATACCACCACAGAGCTTGTGTAGTCCTTTTTCTTGGGATTTGCGTCCGTGCCGAGATGACTTCCAACTCCATTGATCCTGTGACCACCACTACCATGGAGAGCTAAACCCTTCGCCAAGGCTACGATGAAACCACAGGATTTCCTAGAGTTTGTGTATTTAAATTTATTATTTTCTTTATGCTTGAACGTTAAACACATTTGATTTATGATTTTTAATAATTTGCTTTCACCGATTATATCCTGATTAATTATCTAGACTAGTCGGTAGTTAGAAGTACCCTTTGTTGAAATTCAAAAGCCTGATTTAATCAATTAATCTGAATCTGTGATTGTGTGTGCCGTAAGAAGACACACAATGCTAGGGATTAAGATTAGTTAAAATAAACCTGTGATTGTGTGTACCGTAAGAAGACACGCAATTCTAGGGATTTATACCTATGCTGAAATGAATTGTGAACTTAGATTAATCTTTAGGTTAGTCATGTTAAATCTTGAAAACAATATTTTTGATTACACAAATCTTAAAGAACCTGTGGTGGATTCAATGCCTTGGTTTCCCGTCTCATATTCTTTAAAACTTTTTATTTTGTTTTTAATTTGGTTTTTAGTTTAGATATTTTAATTGCTGTAACCCCAATTTAAATTAGTTTAAATAAAATCTGAAATTTAATTGCAACCACAGTCCTTGTGGGATCGACCTGTACTTGCCCTTGTCTACCAGTTAGACACTGTGCACTTGCAGTTATTAAAATTAGGTTAAATTAACCTATTTATTTAGGTTAGTTAAATCTGCATCAACAGGTACCTGATGAGGAACCAACCCATGAACAAGCCCAAGGCCAACTAGGAGGTCCATCTGAAGCAGGTCAATCAAAAGTAGGTCCATCTAAAGCAAGTCCATCTGAAGCAGGTTCATCTGAGTTTGCTGAACTAGATGATCTTCAAACAGAATATGAGTACCATTTAGGCCATAACACTGAAGATGAGGCACCTACATGTGTGCATGCTGGCTTTATTTCTAAAACTGAGAATGCTAATTTATGGTGATCAGAGTGATCATGAGGCTCACCATGAGGATGAAGAATGAGTCTTGGAGGTTGGGAAGAAATGACCCATAACAGATGATGCTAGGTTTTGGTTGAGGAAATATGCAATAAGAAAGAAGTCTCTGATGAGATTTAAGAAGAATGATCTTGACAATTTTTTAGTGAAGTGTACGGATGAAGACTGCAAATGGCATTGCTATGCAGCAAGAAACAAAGATGGGCACACCATCAGTGTTAGGACCAGGGGGCAACAACACACATGTCTGGGGATTGTTGATGGGAAGCACCTAATGGCGAATGTTAGGTTTGTTGCTAAGGAGTGTGAGTCTATGTTTAATACACACTTCCAATCTCTTACACCTGATTCCCTTATCAAACAAACATGGAAGGAGCACACTATTGATGTCAGCTACCATGTAGGGTGGAGGGGAAATCAGAAAGTGATGGCAAAAGTAATTGGTAATTGTGAGGAAAGTTACAAGATGGCCCCTTCTTGTTGCATGGAGTTGTTGACAACAAACCCATAAAACATTGCTACATGCTCAACAAATAATGATGATCAAAGGTTCACAGGCCTGTGTTTGACATTTTATGCTAGTCTACTTAGTTGGCAGCATGGTTGTAGACCGTTGGTGGGGTTGCATGGGTGTTTTCTTAAAACCAAATATGGGGGTTGTTGTTTGTCAGTTACAACTTTGGATGACAACAATGGTCTGTTTCCATTGGCCATCCACATTTTTCAGTCAGAATGCTACCAAACTTGGTACACCTTCTTGAGTATAATTGAGATGCAGTTGAAGATGCAAGTAGGGAAGTTGACATTTTATCTTTGACCAACAGAAAGGCTTGATTGAAGCAGTGAAACAACTATTTCCAGATTCAGATCACAGATTTTGTTGTAGGCATATGTACAAGAACTTCAAGAAGACTGATGGGACTTTCTTGATGAGACTAAGTTGAAGGACTGCTAGGGCATACAAAGAGTTTGAGTGTGTCTCCCATTTGAAAGAGATTAAGGAAGCTAATCCAAAAGCTCATAAGTGGTTGGTTGATAGGGATGTGAAGAGTTGGTGCCAGACCTATTTTGACACTAGGTTATGCTCAGAGTACATTATTGTTGCGGATTTAATCGACCTAAATAAACAGGCTAATTTGACCCACTTGTAATAACCGCAAGTGCACGGTGTCTAACTGGTAGACAACGACAAGTACAGGTCGATCCCATGAGGAAGGTGGATTAAATTAAATTGAATTTAATAATTTACCTAAACTAATTTGGAGAAAATGGGGGTTACAGTGTTTAAAAATCCGAGTTAAACAAAAGTAATAAAAATAACGATAAATAAAAGAAAATAAGTGGAGGGAAACCACAATTTGCAAAATATTTTTCAAGCTCCTAAAATTATATTCAATTTTTCTTATTATTCCAATTTCAAATAAATGACTCTAGCAATGTATAAACTCCTAGCATTAATTGTCTTTTTAGGGCACAATTAATCACAAGTTTAATTATTCAATTAAAACATGCTTGATTTATAACATAATATTTTTCTAACAACCTAAGATGCATGACATATTAGGTGAAAGTAAAATATTATAAATCGCGAATCAATTAATATTAATCATGGAATAATAAAGTAAAATGAAATTAATTCTAGAGTTTGAGACTTAATTCACTGTGGTGTTACAGAGCATTCAGCAGGGTGCAAACAGGAACAGGTCCAGTGTGGCTCAGTAGATCCCATTGGGTGCAAATAGTTCTGATTTTTCTCAGCCGAGGTGCTCTCAGCAAGGTCCACTGTGTGCCAGTAGCGTCAACTTGATTTAAGTCTCTGTGGTGGTGCGTGGTGCAGCCGGTGACGGTGGTTGAAGATGAAGTGAAACAGGGTTGTCACGCCCCTATTTCGGTGGAGTGAAGGAGAGAAAACCAAGATGGATAGGCTGTGGGTGGTGATTTTGCTTGGTTGGGATGGTGATGAGAATCACAAATTGTGAAGAAGAGGTTTTGGTATTCAAACACCATAGGTCTTGGTTATTAAATCTCCACATCTACGGAACCAACCTTTGCCTAAGATCAACTAGGACTTTGTTGGGTTGTAACGGGGCTTGGGTAATGGTTAATAAGGAATGTTAAAGGATTCTAACAAAAATTTCTAGGAATGTATACACCCATTCAACGAACAATTAGGGCTGTCAAGAATAAACCAATGTTGCGCACCATCAATTTTTTCTTCATTCTCACATCTTTATCCTCGTTGAAGAATCATTTTTTTTCACATAGAGGATTTATGAAATATCTCATATTTTGCTCTTTAATGCCCTTTTTACACCAAGTATATCCATCCATACACATTCCCAGAAAAGTTTGGTAAAGGTTAATGGGTTAACAAATAAAAGTTATTCTAAGGCTCAAAAGGCTACAAAAGGGTTAATGTTATGGGTAAGTTAAAAGACTATTTAATGGTTTAAAGAAAAGGAAAAAAAATGCCTAGATCATTTCCTAAGTTTGGGTCAGTATTATGACATCTCAATTGAATAAGCCAAAAAGTTCTAGTGTAATAATTCAATTTTGATGTCATTCCCAAGGCAATAATGAGAATAATGAGATCATTATTCAATAGAAAAATGAGATCAGAGTTTATACAGACTAAAGAAAAATCAGAGTTTATGTATAACCCTCGAAAAAATAGAAAGGTTCAAAACTTTCAGGGTTAAGTGTCCACTATTATTCTAAGGTTTTCTAGTATATACTTTACTCATCAACTTCAAGTTATGCTAACATGGCTCATGGTGCAAAGATAATCGAGTTGAAAAATCTTATAAACTAGATCTAACTTAAGGATCATACTAAACTTTCAGTCTTTATCAATATACCAATATGTCAAGTTGGCTTGCATTTTCTTGAGCATAAAACATTTAAAATTCATTTTCATAATCGCAAAAGACCAAGTTTTCTTAACAAAAAAGCACAATTTATATATATACATATATATAATTTTTTTTAAGAATAAGAAAAGAAAACACTACGAAAAATTCACCGCCACATGAACCCTACCCCAAAACCTAATCCAAACATTGTCCTCAATGTTTAACAAAATAATTCTGACAAATGAATGAAATAAGTACATGAGAGGAGGTTAGAACAGTATTACCGCGGTGAAGATTTTACCAATTTCCACAAGTAATCCACCGATGAGAGCTCAGGGACAAAAGAATTGTAAAACAGATAAAATACACACTCAACATGCACTCTTACAACAAAAGGTGGGTTGTCTCCCAGTAGCGCTTGGTTTAACGTCATCAGCTCGACAAAACCGAAAAGATCTTCAATTCTGATACACATCAACCTCGACTCCTAATCGAGGTAACTCTAAGAATGGCTTAAGTCGTTGACCATTTACCTTAAATACATGGCCATCTTAGGGTTAACGATCGCCACAGCTCCATGTGGGAACACTGCTTTCACAATATAAGGTCCAGACCACCGAGATCTCAACTTTCCAGGAAAAAGTCGTAACCGAGAGTTGATCAACAAAACTTTTTGAGACGATTCAAAGAACTTACGAAGAATGGATTTATCATGAAATATCTTCATTCGTTCTTTGTAGATTTTGGCATTGTGGTACGCATCATTTCACATCTCTTCCAACTCATTAAGTTGAAGCTTACGATGCGATCCAGCCTTGACCATATCAAAATTGAACGTCTTGATGGCCCAATATGCACGATGTTCCCATTCCACAGGCAAATGACAT
Source organism: Berberis thunbergii (assembly GCA_003290165.1). NCBI lineage: Eukaryota > Viridiplantae > Streptophyta > Magnoliopsida > Ranunculales > Berberidaceae > Berberis > Berberis thunbergii. The sequence continues at coordinate 226,825 of QNQO01001370.1, read as the reverse complement.
GCTTTTCCAAAAACAAGCCTATATGGAGACATTTCAATCGGGGCCTTAAATGTTGTTCTATAAGCCCAGAGAGTATCACTCAGATGTTGAGACCAGTCTTTACGATCTGATATGACTATCTTCTCTAGAATGTTTTTAATCTCCCGATTGGAAATCTCAACTTGCCCACTTGTTTGTGGATGATAGGGGGTGCCAACTTTATGAGTGATGGAGTATTTTTTTACTAATAGCTCGAACGGTCTATTACAAAAATGAGAACCACCGTCGCTTATAATGGCACTTGGAATACCAAAACGAGAAAAGATATTATCTTTCAAGAATCTTACCACAACCCTGTGGTCATTCGTTTGACATGGTATCGCTTCTACCCATTTGAACACATAATCCACAACAACAAGGATGAAAAGATTGCCAAACGAGGGCGGAAATGGTCCCATGAAATCAATACCCCAAACATCAAAATTTTCAACCACAAGAATATTAGTAAGGGGCATCATGTTGCGACGAGAAATGGAACCCATTCGTTGGCATCGATCACAAGTGATGCAAAATGCATGAGTATCTCGAAAAAGGGTAGGCCAATAAAAACCACTCTGCAAAACTTTTGCAGCTGTCTTTCTTGAGCTAAAATGACCACCACAAGCTTGCTCATGACAAAATGAGATGATGTTGTGAAATTCACTCTCAGGAACACATCTGCTGATAACCTGATCAGGACAATACTTGAACAAGTATGGATCATCCTAGATAAATGGTCAGCTACAACGTTTTTGAACATTTCTTGTCCCGAATTTCAATATCAAACTCTTGTAGCAACAGGACCCATCGAATTAAGCTGGGTTTAGCATATTTTTTAGAGAAAAGATACTTTAACGCCGCATGATCAGTAAAAATAATTACTTTGGATCCTATAAGGTAAGACCGAAATTTGTCTAGAGCAAAGACTACAGCTAATAACTCTTTCTTAGTGGTGGAGTAATTAAGCTGTGCGTTTTGTAGAGTTCTACTAGCATAATAAATGACATGTGGCTTTTTGTCCAATCGTTGTCCTAGGACAACACCGAGTGTAAAGTCGGAAGCATCACACATAAGCTCAAAGGGAAAGTTCCAATTAGAAGATTGGATGATTGGAGCTGAAGTCAATAATTGTTTAAGGTTCTCAAAAGCTTTCAAACAATCTTCATAAAAAATAAAAACCGCGTCTTTAGCAAGTAAATTGCATAAAGGACGAGTCATTTTGCTAAAGTCTTTGATGAATCTCCGATAAAATCTAGCATGGCCTAGAAAAGATCTAATTTCCTTAACCGTCTTTGGAGGCGGAAGACTCGAAATTAAATCAATTTTGGCTTTGTCGACTTCAATTCCCTTGTGTGAAATTACATGTCAAAGAACAATGCCCTGTCATACCATAAAATGACATTTCTCCCAATTTAAGACAAGATTTTTCTCCACACATCTATGTAACACTAAAGTCAAATGATGTAGATATTCATAAAATGAATCACCAAATACTGAGAAATCATCCATAAACACCTCGAGAAACCTCTCAACCATATCGAAAAAAACACTAAGCATGCACCGCTGAAAAGTAACGGGTGCGTTACACAATCCAAAGGGCATTCTCCGATATGCGAAAGTACCAAATGGAGAAGTGAATGTAGTCTTTTCTTGATCCTCGGGTGCAATGGGGATTTGGTTATAACTGGAATACTCATCAAGAAAACAATAGTAATCATGCCCGGCTAACCTTTCAAGCATCTGATCAATGAAAGGAAGAGGAAAGTGATCCTTCCTTGTGACCAAGTTCAACTTACGGTAATCAATACATACTCGCCACCCAGTGGTCATGCGGGTTGGTACTATTTCATTCTTGTCATTATTGATTACCGTTACCCTTGACTTCTTTGGGACAACTTGAAGGACTATCCAAAATTGGGTAGATTATACCCACATCCAACAATTTGAGCACTTTGGCTCAGACAACTTCCTTTAGATTAGGATTAAGTCTACGTTGCATTTCACGCGATACTTTGGCATTATCTTCGATATGAATGCGATGCAAACAAACGATTGGACTTATTCCTTTAATATTCACGATAGTCCACCCAAGTGCTGTTTTATGTTCTTTTAAAACATCTAACAATTTTCCTTCCTGTTCCTCAATCAATGCAGATGAAATAATAACAGGTAAGGTATTGTCAACACCTAAAAATGCATACTTGAGGTTGTCAAGTAATACTTTTAGGTCGAGCTTGGGTGGTTTTTCAACGGAAAAGACTTGTTTTGACTCACTGAGTGGAAGAGGTTCCACCCTAGGCTTCTATTTATAACTGGTTTCATTATAGGGGTAGAGTCAAGCAAAGCATTGACTTCCCTGATGGAATCATTAATATCGAAGTCTAAATTAAAATTAGTCAAACAAGCCTCTAAAGGATCATTAAACTGAGGAAATGAGTGTTTCGCCAAACTCTCAATCATGTTAACCTCAAAGGAATCCTCAGACTCGGGAGGTTGTTGACTTACATTGAATACGTTGAGTTCGATGGTCATGTTACCAAATGATAATTTCAAGATTCCATTTCGGCAATTAATGATAGCATTGGATGTGGCAAAAAATGGATGACCCAAAATAACTGGAATGTGACTAGAGAGATTGTGAACAGGTTGTGTGTCAAGGACTATGAAGTCCACAGGGAAATAAAATTTGTCAACCTTAATGATCACATCCTCTATCACACCGCGGGGGACTCGGACAGATCTGTCTGCCAATTGCAGTGTCACTTGAGTTGGTTTCAACTCACCAAGACCCAATTTCACATATACTGAATATGGAAATAGATTAACACTTGCCCCTAAATCTAACAGTGCCTTCCCAATCATATGATCGCCAATTAATCACACATGAAATAGTCGGGCAGCCAGGATCTCTGTATTTAGGTGGGGTTTTGTGTTGAAGGATGGAGCTGACTTTCTCAGTTAGGAAGGTTTTTTGTGCACATTTAGTTTTCGCTTTTGTGTACACAAATCCTTCAAAAACTTGGCATAAGAGGGAACTTGCTTAATGGCCTCGAGTAATGGAATATTGATTTGAACTTGTTTAAAAATTTCCATTATATCGTTGGCATTTGTTACTTTCTTCACCGGAACTAACCGCGATGGAAATGGTACTCTGGGCATATAGGATGCCTTGGTGGGATCAGAGTCAATATGATGATCCTCTTGAGAAGATGAGGCTTTATCAGCCTCCTTCTCAGATGGAGGTGTGACATGCTTTGGCGTGGATTGGGATTCAGGATCAATCAAATTAGGCATTCTAATTTGGTTGTCAACTTGTTTTCTACTCCTAAGGGTGATGATAGATTTGACATCTTCATTGCGTGGCTGATATGCACTGCCTATTTCGAATTGGCCCTTAGGATTTTGAATGGGTTGATCAGGGAATCTTCCCGCTTCTCTTTCAGGAAAGGATTTTGCTATTTGACTCATAGTCATCTCAAGTTTTTGGATGGCTTGAGATTGTTGTTGAGAAGTAGCTCTTAGTTCGGTGATAGCCTGAGAGTTATGTTCGAGCATGGTTCTTGTTCTATGCATAAATTAGTTCAATGTATCCTGTAAACTCTGAGTGTTAGAGGGAGGTACATCTTGATTGAATTGAGCCCTATTAGCAGGAATTGGAGCTCGAGGAGCTTGAGGGATAACCTTGATGTTGACCATGGGCCCATGAGAGATTAGGGTGTTCGGTTAAACCTGGATTGTAAAAATTTGAGTGTGGATTATAACCAGATTGCCTAAAGGTATTGAATGCATTGATTTGCTCAGGAAAATAAGCAGGGTACTCATTTTTCAAGTGACAGTCTGATGTGGAATGACTAGAACTTGAACATGCAGCACAAACCTCGGATGGAACATTGGTTTGGATTGATGGCTGAGACTTTTCCAGATATGCATCAATCTTCTATGCCATTGTCATTACAACTGCTTCCAACCTTGAAGAATGAGGAAGATGAGGAGTAGATGATGCATCCCTTACTTCATACAAACCACCCTTTCGCCTATCCGAGTCTTTTCTTGAATAATTCCATTGTTGAGAATTTTCAGAAATAGCTTCAAAGAATTCCCAAATCTCATTAGCACTCATCTTCATAAGTGACCCACCACTAGTGGCGTCAATCATTTGACGGTTTTGACGGGTTAACGCGTCTTGAAAGTATTGAACCAAGCGCCACTTTTCAAAGCTGTGATGGGGACACCTAGCAATGAGTTCATTGAATCTTTCCCAACATTCATAGAAATGCTCACCCTCTTTCTGTTGAAAATTTGATATATCTCTTCGAATGGCATTTGTTTTATGAATAGGAAAATATTTTGTCAAAAAATTTCAGGCATCCCAAGTGTTGATGGTTCCAGCTTCTAAGGAGTTTAACCATGACTTCGCCCTATCTTTTAAAGAAAAGGGGAACAACCTAAAACAAACTGAATCATAAGAAAAATTGGGATATTTCAGAGTGGCACAAATGTCAAGAAACTCTTTGACATGAAGATAGGGATCCTTTTTTTTCTAGACCATAAAAGGAAGGCAAAAGGTGGATAATTGATGGTTTTAGCTCAAAGCTACTTGCAGTGGTCTCGGGTAAGAAAATGCAAGATGGGGTGTTATTGGAATGTGGAGAAAAATAATCCTTAAGTGCTCTCTCCCCAGCCATTTCAGTGGTCTCACTCGACAAGGAGAAAGATTCTAGAAGGTCAATGGGGACTTCAGACAATTCTACAGGATCCTCTCGAATTAGTCTACATCTCGAATCCCGTTTCCAAAGACGCATAAACAGGTCTACACCAAGCGAGGTTTGAAATGTTTACTAACCTTAAAAAAATCACGCACATACTCAAACACAATCAGCAACCAATTGATGCACAAGAAAAAATGCCTCCCTAAGCAATCAATGTTTTTGAGATTAATTATCTTTTTATCTTTGGGGGACAGATTATTTCTTATGTAATCTTTATATCAGAGCAATGGGTGCTACAAAATGATCCTAAGAGTGTATACTTTACACCACAAAGTTCAAAATCAGTAGGCTAGAGTTTTGTTTCAAAGAAACCAGATTATCGCACAAGAGAAGGAGGTCACAATGGTCCAATTAAGTACTTCCTTATGCTACCGCTCTGTAAGCCAATAGATGTGAGAACGATGTGATTTTAAATGTACACTTGAGGCTTGTGTTCCTAACACAAAATTGTTAGTTACACCAATTCTTCTTGTGGATCATAGCTTACTTATGATTCAGTGTACCGAGTAAATTACCCTTGTGGCAGTGGCCTCTCGGAGTTCATTGAATGATTAAACCCATCATCACTTTTAGCTTTGGTCAACACAAAAAATTATTGGATTCACCTTGGTCTTGGTTGTCCGATGAACACCGTACCTAAAAGATGGTTTTATCAAACTTGCTAACTGATTTTAATTATGTTTGGCTATTGGTTGCACACATCTGGAGTGATGAGGTGGGGATATCAAGTCCCACCAGTTTCTATTTAGAAATTGGGTCTGCTTACTATGAATTACTAAAGTTTAGCATCCAAAATTACAGAAATTAAACAACCAATCACACAATTTCAAACAATTACACAAAGCACCTGGGTCGCTAATACATTGCGTGTGATAGAATTACTTACAGTGTGCGTATTCCGTTCTGCACAAAAAAAATGTCCGACTTCTTTTTATCCGTTTCAATCAGCACACAAGCATATGCAATCAAATTACTGGTCTTGATCTTAGAAGTCGGATTTCTAAATCTTAAAAAAATTTTATTGGGTAACAATTAAAACTATTTCCCTATAATTTCTTTTGACTTGGAAAATTTTGGTTTTTTTTAGGTGATTAAAAATGGAAAACAATAGAGTTTACAAAAATTATTACACCACACACTCGTAAGACGAGGTGAAAATAAAATTAAAACTCTCCTCGCAAAATAAAATTAAAAATTAAAATTAAAATTTGCTTGATGTTTGCAGGATCGTCCAATTTTCTCGAGAAGCTTGTATTTTGCAAAATCAAACAAATAACATGAAATGAGTGTAAAAAGAACTTAACAAAATAAAAATAAAATATTGTTTTTTTCTGATTTTTTTTAAATTAGTGAAAATAAATCTTAAATTCAATTACACCGCTACCTTCCTCGGCAACGGCGCCAAAAACTTGTTGCGGATTTAACCGGTTTAAATAAACATGCTAATTTGACCAACTTGTAATAACCGCAAGTGCACGGTGTCTAATTGGTAGACAACGACAAGTACGGGTCGATCCCATGAGGAAGGTGGATTAAATTGAATTTAATAATTTACCTAAACTAATTTGGAGAAAATGGGGGTTACAGTGTTTAAAAATCCGAGTTAAACAAAAGTAATAAAAATAACGATAAATAAAAGAAAATAAGTGGAGGGAAACCACAATTTGCAAAATATTTTTCAAGCTCCTAAAATTATATTCAATTTTTCTTATTATTCCAATTTCAAATAAATGACTCTAGCAATGTATAAACTCATAGCATTAATTGTCTTTTTAGGGCACAATTAATCACAAGTTTAATTATTCAATTAAAACATGTTTGATTTATAACATAATATTTTTCTAACAACCTAAGATGCATGACATATTAGGTGAAAGTAAAATATTATAAATCGTGAATCAATTAATATTAATCAAGGAATAATAAAGTAAAATGAAATTAATTCTAGAGTTTGAAACTTAATTCACTGTGGTGTTACAGAGCATTCAGCAAGGTGCAAACAGGAACAGGTCCAGTGTGGCTCAACAGATCCCAGTGGGTGCAAATAGTTATGATCTTTCTCAGCCGAGGTGCTCTCAGCAAGGTCCACTACGTGACAGTAGCGTCAACTTGATTTAAGTCTCTGTGGTGGTGCGTGGTGCAGCCGGTGACGGTGGTTGAAGATGAAGTGAAATAGGGTTGTCACGCTCCTGTTTCGGTGGAGTGAAGGAGAGAAAACAGAGATGGATAGGCTGTGGTTGGTGATTTTGCTTGGTTGGGATGGTGATGAGAATCACAAATTGTGAAGAAGAGGTTTTGGTATTCTGTATTTTTTTCTTTCCCTTATCTTCTTCCCCTTTCTTATTCATTCCTATTGTATTTATAGAGAATTAAGAAAATGAACTTGGACAAGTTAAGGGTATGGTTCAATGAGTGATTTAAGGCTTAAATCAAACTAAAATCTTGGATAATTAAGAGAATATGCTTTGGGTTTGATTGGGTTTGGCATTGGGTTTACGGATTTGGTTTTGGGTTTGGTTATGGGCTTAGGCTATTCTCACCTCCACTTCCTCTGAAGTCACCGTCTGTGATTTATTCATTGCATTTTTCTTTGATTTCTTCGTTATTGCTCCGAATTCTACAAAAACACAAAAAATTAATAATTAATTTAAAATAAATAATAAGGATTAACAAAAATATAATAAGAGGTAAAAAATGTTTTAATTATTTGATTATCAATTATTAACAATTTTAGTGAAAACTTCATTAACTATATCATTCACCTAAGGGACAAACCAATCTGCAAGTTCATTGATGACTATCACATGCTTGTCATGAGGCTTATATATGAAAGAAGGGTAAACATTAGCATTTGGGATATCAATGGGTTAGTACCTAGGGCTTAGAAGCTAGTTGACAAGTACAAGGAAATGAAAAACCAATTCAGGATGTTTGGGTCCAGTGATGGCTTCATTATAGTGCAGCATAATAACACTGGTGATAGGTTTAGAGTTAAGACATTTATTAGATAGTGTGATTGTAGACAATGAGAACTCACAGGCATCATATGTGTGCATTCTAATTATTTCGTTTTCATGTTTTTGTAGGAATATGAGCGTAAACGATGAAATCGCATTAAGGTGGCAATTCGAGGAATGATCAATTGGTTGGTTCAAATGGTGGTACAAAGTAGCGGGTGATAAGTCAATTATCACATGTTTAAACCTAACCCAAACAAACCTAAATCCACCTAATTTAACCTAAGCCCAAGCCCAAAAGCTGACCTAGAAACCCAAACCCCAACCTAACAAGAAGAAAGGAAAACCCTATTTAGGCTTTCTCTCACCCTTTTCCTGATCCGATCTCTTTTCCTACGTTTTCTTCTTCCTTATCTCTTTTTCCATCCACCACGCCACATCCACCCTGCCAGCGATCCTCGCTCGATAAGAAGACCGACAGTGCGATCACCTTGCCATCATCTGTCACGTCCCTCTCTCTCTTCATGTTCTTATTTTTCAGCAGCTAGTACAATCGCAACCAAACAGGAGCAGCAGAAACATAGCTCCACCGCTCATTTTTCTCCCCTTTTCTTCGTTCTCTTTTTTCTTCAACCTCTCTAGTTCTTGCAGGTACCGGAGCCGGTCGGAGGAAGAAGAAACTCGCGAGGAGCAGAGAGGAAGCTACGCAACGCGCAGCTCGGAGGAGGATGAAGGGGGGAGAAAACCGTTTTTTGAATTAGTTTGGCTATTTGCACCTCAGTGTTTATTCTAAGCCACCACAGTGCATTTGTAACAATTCCTCGGGATGCGTGTTCAGACTGAGATGAATTCCACCTCCACTGATGTTGTGACCACCGCCACCATGATCTTCTAGGCCCCGCGCCGAGGCGAAGATGAAACTTCAGGATTTCCTAGAGTTTGTCGTATCTGAATTCATTGTTTTCTATATGCTTGAACGTTAAACACAGTTGATTTCTGAATTTCAATAAGTTGCTTTCACCGATTATATTCGAAAAATTATCTAGGCTAATCGGTAGTTAGAAGTTCCCTTTGTTGATATTCAAAGCCTGCTTTAATAAATTAATTTAAATCTATGATTGTGTGTGCCATAAGAAACATGCAATGTTAGGGGTTTAGAATTAGTTAAGTTAAACCTGTGATTGTGTGTGTCATAGAAAGACATGCAATGCTAGGGGTTTATGCCTTTGCTGAAATCAATTGCAAATGTAGATTAATCTTTAGATTAGTCGTGTTGATTATTGAAAACAATAATTTAGATTACACAAATCTCAAAGAGCCTATGGTGAATTTGATGTCTCGGTCCACTCTTTATCATCTTACCAGTTAATTTAGTTGTTCAATTTAGTTCTCTTAATTTAGTAATTTCAATCTATTGTAACCCCAAACTCTAAATTAGTTTAAATAAGTCTTAGAATTCGACTGCCTCGTCAATCCTTGTGGGATCGACCCGTATTTGCCACTGTCTACTAGTTAGACAGTCGTGCACTTGCGGTATTACAAGTAGGGTTTATTAACTTATTAATTTATGTTAATAAAATCTCCATCATGCATGGAGTCTTGACTCTAGTCAATCGATAAGTTTTCTCAGTGACCATATCATTGCTTATATAATCTTGTTCCCATACTTATTTCCATTTGATGCAGGTACTGTAGCCCCTATCATTTTGTGAAGGCCTATGTGGAAGCATACTCTAGGGGCATTGTGAGCATAAGAAATATGCGTGAATGGGATGAAATAAGTTTTATCTTCATTGCTTGTGTGTACTATAATCCTTTGCTTATTTTCATGTATGAGTAGGGTTTTGATGTGACAGCCAAGACACTTAGTGTTGCCACCTCTAGTGAAAAGAGGTTCAGGGAGACCTAAAAAACAGAGGAAAATATATGAAGATGAGGTTCACAAGGAACACAAGAGTTGCAAAAAGTGTGGAAGGGAAGGTCACAACAGTAAAACCTGTAAAAACCCTCCTAGGGAGTAGACTGTTGAGGATGGACAAACATCTAAGAGGCCTAAATGCACAAGGGAAAATAACAACAAGCCAAAGGGTGCAAGGACTGCTAGTGGAAGAGGAAACAATGAACCTCTAAAGGAAATGCCCACATGTCCTCCACAACCACCAAACTTTCAGCCTGAGATGCCTACAACTCCAACTTTATACAATAATTAGAGTACCATGTTTACAACTCAGCCCTTTGCACAAGAAGTTAGGCTCCCACCAATGAGGCCACTAGTTAATCCAGTGTTTCAGTATGGGAATGGTAGGGGCATGAGGGGTCAAACTCAATTTGCAAGGAGACAAAACACTTGGAGACCTAAGGGGCCTTGGAGATGACCTGCATATAAGTTAGTGGAAGAATGTTTTTTGGTTTATTGACATTCTTATTTTGTGTTTTCTGATGGAATGTTATCTCAGATTTGTGTTATGTCAGACTTGTGCTGGTATGATACACTAAATGATACACTTGTGTTGGTTGCAAGTACTATTAAGTGGATTGCATTTCAGGTTGGTATGGTATTGAATGTTTGTTGATATGGTATGGTATTGAATGTTTGTTGGTATGGTACACTTCAGGTTGTTAGGTACTGAATGTTATTGAATGGTTGTAAATTCAAGTTGGTTTGGTGCAAGGATGCAAGCATGTCAAACTTTTTGATGCTTGTAAATTCAGGTTTTTGCAAGGATGCAGTGTGAAGTTGTAAATTCAGGTTGCTTATTGATGCTTGAAAGTGCTATGTCAGGTTTTGAATTGCAATGTTGTTTATTGATGATTGAAAGTGTTGTGTCAGGTTATGAATTGCAAGGATGTTGTGTCATTAGAATTGCATTGTGTTATATCAGGTTTTTGCAATGATGTTAAGGCATTTGATTACAATGTGCTATTAACATCCAATGAACATCAAATGAATTTACATTGTTCTTTAACATCCAATTTACATGTACTCCTTCAAAATCTTGTCTACTTTAAACTTTCTATTCACTTGTTTGGTTGTGCTTGTGACACCATGAGATCTGCAAGAAAATCAATTAAGTGTTGTTAATTGACCCATATAATAAATTACTGACAGTAACTTAACCCCTTAAAATAAATTTAAATTTAAATTTGCCCATTGCAATAGAACTGACCTAACAGATGATGAAGATGACCTGCAACTCAAGCTTACCATCAAAACTTGGCAAGCTTTTTCACTTATTGATGCTTGAATATTTAATCTACGGTGCAATAACATGTAGATATAGTAGTAGAAGAGAGGTGAGTGTTATTGATGGTGAAGTGGAGACTGTGGTGGTGAATGAGGAGTAGGCGGATTATCCCAATGTCTAAGGGAAAGTTTGAATCTTAGCCCTCGATTTTAATTGCATAAATTTTGAATCTCAACCTTCATATAATTAAACGGTATTTTGGGCAGTAAAATATGACATTTTTGAAACTAGCACGTGCCTTAACAGTCATTGCACGTTGACCGCTAGTTTTTGGGGAAAAGTGCAATATGAATGATAATTGGGTGCAAAATTGAATAAGGCATATATTATAGGGGGAAAGTGCAAATAATGCTTTTATATTTTGTGTTTTAATATTATGTTTAAGGGTGTGGCGCCATTGTTAATGCGTTATGATTTGCTTTATAGGTCAAACTCACATAGCTTCAATGTTCATTTTTATTTTTATTTTTTCATGTTTGTTTTAGTTGGTGAAGTGGTCATATTTTCTTTTTTGACATTTAAACTTTTAGGCTTCAAAATTGAAAGTGAAATACTTCAAATGTGAGTTCCCTTGGAAAATTTTGTCATTCAATTATGTGACTTTTTTATAAGATTTTATTTACTTATTTATTTACATAAGGGGGCACCATCTGAAAATTTTCGCCTTGGACACCCCAAATCTTACGGCCAACCCTTGGTGTCAAATGTAGAAGTCCTCCTAAAAATCAAGTCACACAACAACAATTCTAGGGAGCCATGTTTGGTGGTTGCTTTGGGGTTTTTTTTGACACTTCTACCCCTTCTATGGATGTTGTTTGTGGTTGTGATTTAAAGAGAAAAGGTAAAAAGTGTAAAAAAAAAAAAAAACCAAAAGTGGCCACTAACATGGCTCCTTCGACTTACTCATCACACGGAAATTAAATATAGAAGAGGAAAAAGAGGGTAGTTGGGAAATGGGCCCCACCCCTGCGCCCCTTAAAGTATCGCAAAACATTTCAATAGGCGCAGGGGTGGGGCCATTCTCCCAACGATCTTCTTTTTCCTCTATTAATATATTTTTGTATGGCTTGAAGGGACACACAACACTTCAAGGGTCGCAACCCTTTCTTATTTTTAATTTTTAATTTTTTTGGATTTTGCGTTGCTTTAATATTGCAGATATAATTTTTTAATACAAAAAATGCCACGCGTTCTCATGGAAGGTCTCCTGCCACTCTCCTTGATATCTATTTCCAATATGAGTAAAATTTCTACATTTTTTAGGAGTTCGGTTTGACGCATAACTACAATTTAGGTGAATATTGTCGATGCTCTTAATTGATTTGTAGATTTCAAGAAAACAGTAGTAGACGAGAACAATGATTTGAAGTCTTCAGTGCTTTGGTTTGAAATCATAGCTTCAATCGTTAGCCTTCCTTCATTGTGAACAAATAGTCTATGCTTATTTGCCACTCAACAATTCTAAAATGCACCGATTTTTTACCTGGAATTTTGCCTGGATGGTGCCAAGCACGTGCACCATCCCCGCATGCCAGTCACGTGCCTTTAAAGTGGGCAAAAAAAAAAAAAAAAAACCAAATTCCAGAATCGACAGAGAAAGCATTTGGGTTCCTCTTTCTCATAAACCCTAAATTAGTGAGAGTGGTGACGATGGTAACCCTAGATTAGTGAGAGTGGTGACAATGGTAGCATTTCTATTACAATTCTGCCTTCTCCAGCTGACATGGTCCTCAAGGTTGGGTGATTGATACCAAAAAGCTTTGTGGCTTGCTGAAAAGAGGGCTGCACTTTGGTGGTTGCTGCATCATTCGACCTAGATTTAGAACTTCTGTCGAGTATGAGAATGTACCAGTTGTTAATGGCGAGTGAATGAACAATAAACAGTACCATGTGCTTCATACTCAGCTGTGCTTCATACTCAAGCTCTTATACATGATGTTTGTTTCAGTGGGTATCTGTTATTGCATTTTCAATTTCTTGTTCTGCATCACAAGTATGAGCTACACAGGTCTGTTATGTATTCTGCAGAGTATCAATGTTGTCTAGGCTACTGAGTTCTGAGGATTACTGAGTATCAATTTCTTGGATTCGGCTTTTAGTTTCCCATTGTTCCACTCTCCCTTTTCACAAAAAAATTTCTTCTCTGGCGAATTGGTTTTTGTTTTTTGTTTTTTTTTTTTTTTTTTGCCCACCTTTAATACCACGTGCCTGGCATGCGTGGATGTAGCACGTGCCTGACAGCATCCAGGTTAAATTCCAGGCAACTTAGCAGTGCTACGTAGTACTGCTCTTTGCCACTAGCTAAGAATTTTTGGGCTTTGGGGTTTGAATTACAAAAAAAATTATATTACCATCAAGATAGTGGCATTATATCCATTGGTGTCTATTAATTTAGTGAGCTTCTCCGGAATTAGTTCAAGGAATGGTTTAGACTTTTTAGAATATCTCAGCAAGGAATTTCGATTACAGAAGTATGCTCGATAGGATTAACTAGTTTCCATGAGGGGAAAAAAGAGAGACTAAAAGTAAATTAAGCTGGTACTAGGGTGTGGATGTGATCTCTGTGCGTGTATATTCAATATTTTTAATTTATACCCCCAATAATAAGTAAAAATTAAAATTTAGGGAATTTGGAAGCAAAATAATCATAAAAATTATTTTTACTTTTAGTTTAATTAATTAAACTTGTTAAAGAAATTATGGAGTAAAATATAAGTTTTAAACAAACTTAACATAGAACTTAGACATACCCTATGTAATAATACTAATATTTATTTAATAAATATCAGAAAATTTATATTTGTTATGTTTTTTCTCCTAAATAAGCAAGCGGTGCACATGTTGCATGCCATCGACCAACACTACGATTACTTTTTTCTTGGGTTAATGTATTAGTATTTGATAGTGCTTTTGGTTATAAAGTCTAAAGCTGGAAGGGTAAAATAGGAAAACCAAAGTAACAAAAAATTTCATCTTCACTATTGTAAATGCATATTTATAGTTTATAAATAATTGGGGGCATCAATAAATTATGTTGGAGGTTTAGGTATAATTAATCAATGTTTGAGACGGACTGATTTTCATTGTAAAAACTATGAAATGTGAAGGGCAAAATGGTAAAAAATGTAATAGTAATTTTCATTTAAAAGTCACAAACACCCATTACAACTGTTCATCTACATATTGATTTTCTTGTAAATATTAAGAAATTGTGAGGGAAAAATCGAAAACCAAAAGTTAAAGATGAAGACATGACACTATTCATCCAAGGCTTCAATCGTTATAATAGCTTAGATTTAGTAAAAAGGATGAAATTTGGAGGGCAAATGGGAACTAAAATTTATAGATGAAGACATTATTACTGTTCATATTCTGTCGATATAGTAGTAGTAGTGATGTTATTATTTTCCTACTTAGTGCATGTCGTTGGATGCTTGACCATGCCATGCTCAATTATTATTTCGTATGAAGTTTTAAAGATAGTCACCTTCCATGGTCCAATACCCAAGCCAACCCTGAGTTTACTGGGCCCAAGCATTAAAAAATGCTTAGGTTTGCATTTAATCTCTTAGTAAGCACAACGCCAATGATGTAATGAAAATCTTCCTTACAATTCAAATATGTTTTTTACTGTTCACAAAACACTGTAGACAGTTTGTATTTCCCACGTGGCACCTAAATTTTCTTTATGTTTGTGACAACATCTTAAGTGAAAATTTTGCCTCACTTTTTTCCCTTAACCTTTCCCACCCCAAATGTGGTCGGCTGGGATCGACCTTGTGACCTAGTGATGCTATCCACCACTGCTCAACTACTGAACCATCACACCTTTGGCAAAATTTTACCTCATGAAGGTTTCCTCAAGGCTATCTCTCTCCAAGACTCCATTCTCTCTCCAGGTTTGGTATCTATTATCCTTTACCTTCCTCATAACGGTTGTTCATGCTCAAGTCAAAATACCCTCTTTTACGCCTCTCGGGTGGTTCACCAAGTCATTTTCAAATCTCCTAAATCTCAAATTTTCTCTTTAAGTCTTTGCAAATCTCCAACTTTTTCACTCTGCAAATCTCTTGCGTTTTTTTAATCTCATCATCACAATCATCCACCCATTCACTTCTTAAACTCTCTCCAGCAAATCCCCGCAAAATCGGTAAATTTAATTGTCACCACCAATAGAAACCTAACCCTCCTATTACTCAAACAAACCACCATGTACAGATAATCCATCTCCAAATCTCTTGAGGGTGTCGATGCTTTCCATATTTCAAGTGAAACCTAACCGTCCTATTGCTCAAACAAACCACCGTGTACAAATAATTCATCTCCAAATCTCTTGAGGGTGTTGATGTTTTCCATATTTCAGGAAAATTGAAGGTATTGTTGAAGATCCAAATTCAAAGAATTTTGTTTCCATGGGTTACTCCAACATTAGGAAGGTTGGGTGTGGGTTTGGGTTTTGGGGGTGGGCCTTGTCTTGAGATTTGCATGTTATTTGAAGTAGGGGTGGGCATCCCATCTTGTGATCCCGAACCCGTCCCGATTTTTTTGGGTCCTTTTGGGATTGATCAAACTCATGCCAATCCCGCCCCGTCCCGATCTAGAGTGGGATGGGATCGGGATGGAGATTTTCAATCCCGCCTATCCCATCCCGTCCCGAATTTATTTATTTGATATTTATTATTATTAATTTTAATCTAAATACTCTTATAAATTAAAGTTTCTGATGTGTTGAAATTAAATCAATGTAAGATAAAATTTTATATGAAATCTAAATGAATTGAATCATTAATTCTAAATGAAATTTAATATTTATTTGTCTTCCAAAAAAAGTTTAATATTTATTTATTTAATATCTATTAATATTGATGTAAGTTATATGTATATAAATGTTACATTTTCGGTGTGTGAGTAATGTGAGATAAAAGTTTTTTTGTTATTTTTTATTGGATGACTATTTAGTACTTGCTCATCCCGTCCCGATCCCATTTGAGATGGGACGAGGTCGGGATGAGGTCTATCTCGTCCCGTCCCATCCCGATCCCAAATGAACGGGATGGGATAGGTATAGATCCATCTCGTCCCATCCCATGCCCACCCCTAATTTGAAGATGAAAGGGTGGATGTTTTGGGGTAATTGGTGAATTAAAACATGTGAATTGTATGTTTTAAGAAACTTAGACTTAAATAAGTGAAAATTAAAAATAAAAATAAAGCAAGGAAGATTTGTTGTTTACAAAATTTCAAAATAGTCACAGAAAGTCCCTTAATTGAATCTAGGCCATTGGTTTATTCCTAAATATCATCAGTACATGATCTTGAACATGTTTTGGATCAGAGTCTCGAGATGCCTAAGATGATAGACACAATCTGTGTCGCACATGAGAGACACTTTGTTCATGAATTGTCCTAATACCTCATGGAGGGAAAAAGCATTTTGGTGGGAACATGTCTCTTTTTTTTTTTCTTTTTTTTTCCAGGGGTTTCAAATCTAAAAGACGTTCTATATTATTTTAGAGTTTGGGGTTTCACAAGTTTTATTTATTTTGGATTCTTAGAGGATGATACGTGTGGTGAAGTAATGTCATTGTTATTCAACTTCTCTATTGAGGGTTTTTTTTTTTTTTTTTTCATTTTGACCTCCAACAACTTTTTGCTTTGATATCACACAAATTCTAAAGTATGCCGTGAAGACAATATGTAAGTGTGTGATCGTGCCATCAGCACAGGTAATTTACTAGTTAGGATACAATAGATGTTATATTTATATCTTGACAATTAGGACTCAATACATGTAAAACATTACTAGTGTTGGGATTACCCCCTCTTTTCCTTTCAGATTAGGTAGTTCACACTTTTTATCTAGAGTATATAATTCACGCTCCTCTTGTAAATAGTGAAATGTGTATCTTCAATTTGATTTTATATTCCAATTTTCCTCTCTCAACTTTATGGTATTTATAAGAAAAAAAAAGTAAATGGTGAGAAAAATGTAACAAATGGAAAACACTATTACATCTTTTTTACACTTTTGCCTCCAAAATTCAGATTATTTATGATCAAATCCAGTCCCTATTAATATTCATTAATTATACCTAAACCACTAACATAATTTATTTGAAACCATCCAACTATCTATAAATTACAAATAGAACCTTACAACTAGATTTTCCTACTTTGCCTTCCACATTTTATAATTTTTACAATTCAAACCAACACCTCTTAATCATTGATATATTATATTTAAGCCTCTAACATAATTTATTTCATGCTCCCCAATTATCTATAAATTATAGAACCCTTATAACTAAATTTTTAATTTTTAATTTTGTCACATTTCATATTTTTGCAATAAAAACTTGTACATCTGAAACATTTATTAATTATACTTAAGTCAATAATATAATAATTTATTTGAAATCCTCTAATTATTTATAAATTATATATAGGCCCTTAAAAATATTGAATGTCCATGCACATATAGCGCATCCACTTCTAGTTTATTTTAATTGACGCTCGAATGCTACATCATTGTTGCCATCGAGCATTTACGTCATCTTCACTTCACATGAAGATTTACTTTTACTTCGGTCCATCGCTTCCTAAGGTTAATAAATGGCGGAGCACACGTGCTCCTAATAATCGGGTGAAAGCTCACAAAATCTTAAGTTCCTAACTAGTGATGTCCGACCAACACACGTGTTTCTAATAATCAAGTGAAAGCTCACAAAATCCTAAGTTCCTAACTAGTGTTGTCTGACCAACTGAGCTCCAATTCCTTGTCACATTTCAAAAAAGAGTGCAAAGCCAACTACCAAATTGGACTCAATAACTATTATATATAACCTAACCCATAAGTTTTGGAGCCCCAAATTTCGACTAAAAATCGGGGGTACTAGGCAATGTCTCCTATGCTTTGGGTCGGGCCTACATGAACCAGCTGCTTGTTTTGTTGACAAATTCTTTTTTTAAAGGCGACAACTATTTGGCACCATAGACTTCTCTCACCCACACCACCCATCTAATTTTTTGTTTCCCACACCATTATCTTTCTGTCCCACATCACAGTTCTCTTCAATACCACCCATTTAAACCACAATTTCTTTCTTTTCTCTCACCCTCTATTCTCACCACCACCCTTCTTTTTCCAACATCTTCTTCTTTTACTCTGCATCTTCTTATCCCATTTCTTTGTTTTTCTTCACTTCTTTATTCACTCCCAATCCGGGCCACCCCCAAAACACTCTTCACATATCCTCTCCATTCCCTCAAATCAAAATTGAAGACAAAGTCAAAAAAGAAGAAGAGTTTGAGCCTTTACAAGATCTTGATCTTGATTCCGCCATCGCCCCTTTCCTCTTCTTCTTATCTTTCCCCTCTCTCCCTTTCTGTTTTTTCCTCGCCCTTGTGGAGGTACCTACGAGTGGAAAACTCAAAGTCGTAGAGGACTCGTGAAGGCAAGGAGAAAAAACAGAAACAAATAGGGGAAGGAGAATAAAGAGAGGCGACAACCTGTGCAAGAAGAAAAGAGAGTGGGAGAAGAATACAGGGGATCTAGGAGAGAGTGGGAGAAGAAGAGATAGTGGGAGAACTGGGGGAGGGGAATGAGAAGAAGAAGATGGAGAGGAGAAGGAATATAAGAAGATGGAGAATGGGCGATGATGGCTGCTGTGGCTCCATCTTTTCTATCCCTCATCGTCGCCGATCGACTCTCACTGTCCCTCACAATTGATCGCTCCCTTCCTCACTACTCTTTCCATGTTGTTGTTGTTGTTCTTGAGAAGAAAGGGTGAAAGAGAATAAAGGGATAATGGTTTAAATGGGTGGTGTGGGTTAACAGGTTAAAAAAATTTGGATGGGTGGTGTTCGTGAGAGGAATCTGTGGTGTCAAATAGTCATTGCCTTCTGTAAATGATAACTCTTTTGATGGTCATATGTCAACAAACCATACTCGTTGTTCCAATCTTGAAATGACCGGTATACTTATCAATAGGCTCTCTAGATTTATTGTTATCAAGGTCAACTTGTTTTGAAAGCTTGGCTACCTACACCTTGGTAAAAATCATCATTAAAAGAAGGCAACCCTTATTTGTTGGTCAATTACAATTACTTCATCATGATTGTTCTAACCATCAATATCAAAATTTTCCAGTTTGAATCGATCGTGTAAATTGGTAACAAATGCCTAAAAAAATTATTACATTACCACGGTCAGCTCAAACCATGGAGTTTGTTATTTTCACGGTCTCGATAACCGAGATTTAGAAAGACTTACGATAAGCCTAAGTCAGAGTTTGCCTTAATCCAAATGGGGCTTGCCATTATCAGAGGCCAAAAATAAGGGATTAATTGAATTACCCCCATTGTTAATCTTGAATTCAAAGTACCCCAAATTGTTTAAAAAGTAGGGATACCCGCCCCCTTGCGTGTGCAACTATTGGTCAACAAGTCATGTCGTTTAATTTTGACCTCTAATGGGAGCTTGTACACGACACGTGAGGTACCAAACATTTGTGTCATCAATTGTTGGACTTTGAAGAGACTCCTTGGACCCCTTGTTTCAAGATTGATAATCTTCAAAGCCTCTTCCAACTTTCTTTTAGCAGAACTTACTTGTTGGGACTAGAAAACAAGTAAGTATTTGCCTTGGACAACTTCCTTGGTGAGACTTTTGAAGGACCAGGCTGTGAATAACCACCAGATTGTAAAGAACTAGGCTGTGAAGAACCAACCTGTGAAGGATTAAGCTGTGAATGATCGATAACAACTGCCTCTAGAACTTGGTTCTCACACCAAGTCCTATTGGCCAAACACAAATTTGAACAATAGTGAATTCTAATATTTCTTCTCCCTTCAAACACATTGAATGCAAAAAGTACGCAAGTAAAAAGTAGCACCAAATCTTGCAAAACAACTTAACATAACACGTAAATGAATGAAATTCAAAATTTTAGAAACATAACCGAGAAATGAAGACATACAATGAATACTAAATCACATTTGAGAACAAAACAAACATGAAATGATGACTAAATGAGGTATACTTGCTATACTAAACTTCTTATACTAACATAGGTGTACATGAAATGAATTTGCGATACTAAACTTAAGGACAATAATTTTAAACAATCTATTAAATCAAGTTCATGCATAACCCTACCATGTTCATCTACTAAGTTTAAAATATATTGAAGTTCAAAACAAATAACTTATAAATCAATTGAACTTAAGAAAACAATAGTATCATATTCAACTTCAAAATAGAACTTGAAAACCATCAAGTTACCCTACTAACTTGATATGGCACTAAAAATCATTCAAATAATACCATATACAACTCATAATCAATCAAATTAGAGCATAATGAACTTGCAAACATACAAATGATAGCATATTGAATTTGTGATGTACAGTTCTAACATAATTTGAAAAAGAAAAGAAAAAAGAAGCTGTACATGTATCATCGAAATTAGTTTTATGTTTGAACTAATTATGGCTCTGAAAGGAAGTTGAGCGATGCAAATTTGTTGATTAGTGCAAATGTATTGCTTTTACCAGTAGTTCATCTCAATAAAACGTATGTACACGATCCTTTGTAAGTCAATCGCTACAATTATTATTCCTATTCTCTTTCAAAGATAGCATGCATCGAGAAATATCAAGTGATTAATAAGTACATTACTGATATAAAAACATGGGATAAATATAAAATCTGCTATAACAGTAACTAACTAATATAATTATAATATATTCTGATAAATTCTGTAATAAAGCCTTCAGTACATTAAGCTCCACCAAATTCACTAGGAACCACGCTTAACACTACTAGATATAGCATTCTAACATAATAAGTAAATAAAAGTAAACCTTCATTAGACTCTCATTCCCTTCCCATCCCTGATTTTATAACTCACTACACGCAACTCTGATCATCATTATCACCAGTCCCAGTTGTCCCTCTGACTTGAGATACAAAATTAGTTCCATAAGACAAAACTAAGAGGTCATTAACAGTCACGTTGTAATGCTCGAATGTTATATCCCCTTCAAGTCTTTGATCACCCATACTAAAATGGAAGTTACGGCCCTGCTGCACTAGTCCAAGTTTAACAACCTCACTGGACAAAGTGTACAAAGTATCCATTCTATCCATCGCAATGAAGTGCAACTCATCATTTATCTGGACAGTGACTAGCAATGGATTAGTTATAGGTGCTTGGGTCACAGTAATTTCTTGTGATCGTGGTCTTAAACCGTCGATATAAAAGTCACAGATTTGATCATCAACTGAAGGTACATATCCTAAAGTATTCAAGCGTTGCCGAAATGGAGATATTCCATGCTTCCTATTGATTTCTTTTTTAATAGATAAAACAGTGTCGTCACTGTCAAAACAAAGTGTATCATCAACAAAAGGATTCGTCAATATGAATATTTTGATGAAAACAACCTTATGAGTGGAAATCTTGGTATGGACTTGAATCTCAGTTTCAGGGTCAAACATTGGGTGATCATGGTTGAAATTATCGCGAATGTTTAATGCCTCGTTATCATCACCTAACAGATTTAAACCCCCAAGTTGAAGGATTTGCGTCTGACGTGGAATGCCAAAAGAGCGTTCAATTTCAGCTTTTACATCTCCAGTGGTCCTTACTGGTGAAAGCGTACGAGTTTCATCAGTTGCCATATTCCTAACTACAACAGGAAACAAATCATTCGCCATTTCTGTCAATTAGTTGCTGTAGTAAGTTGGATCAGATGTAAGAAAGGTTTGAGAAGTTCAACTATTTATAATGGCTTGAAGATCGAGTAGTTTGAAATGCATGCATTTCTCCTTTGTGAGCATGAATAGTTAGTGAACACAATAACACAATGTTTGGCTGTGTACCTACTTGGAATCATTGGTGTTCTGTTTTAAACTTACTGTTGCATGCCTTGTGTACATGAAATTGGGAGAAGTTTTATCACAAGTAGGTTGGGTTTATATGTTGGTGGCATGATATAAACTGACTTTGTGGCGAACTTATCATGATTTTGCTCTCTTGATCAAATGTCTTAATAATCTCATGTTGCCCAAAGGAACAGAAGCGCACCATGAAGTTTTTTGTCGTCTGTCTCTTGAATTGCAAAATATTAGTTTTCCTTTGTTAATTGGTTTGGTTAAATTATTAAATTGATGGACATTATATGCCCTTATTTTCATTATGGTTACAGGAAAATAAATGGAATAACCTCAAGGACTTTCTGAATATTGCAGGGTTACGAGCATTAGTCAGTTTTTTATGCTATCACAAATTGAAACTGCAACTTATCTTAGAGTTGCTAGGACTCCTCAATACCCAATATACGAGTACTCAGCAGCAGCTCAATCCCAATTGCATCCTAGGTGTCCTCCAAAGCTTTCCAATAATTCTCCTTTGCCAAGATCAAAATGTTAAATTGTAATAAATGGAGTTTTTTTTTTTTTTTTTTTTTTTTTAAAATTGTGGTATTCGCTACATTGCTATACTTTGCAGTATTTGAACCATCGGCCATCCTTTTTGGATTTTAAAATATGCAAGCATTCATATTTTAGGAACTGTTAAGTAATGCTTGTGTTTGTGTTCCTGTAAAGTGTGCATCATATATAGGAGACTCAAATCCATCATAACATTGCCTCAGCTGAATGGACGTTCTCGAAAATGGCACTAAATACAAACACTGCCTTGCTTTCTTCCTCTCTGCACCCTTTGTTTGTTCATAATTTCAAAACCATCAATCATTATTATTACCACCACCCCACTTTAGTTACAAATTCTTCTAAAACATAATTATTGCATGTAAGTTGTCTAATGGCAGGAGCAACCACCACCATTACAAAGACAGCCGAGATGGTGTTTGGGGTGAGTGATAAAAAACGGTTTGAATTTATTTAAATATAAAAATCTAACAAATCTGATAGAATTTAAAGCATCAAGACTGCATGTTGATGAGAAAAATAATGAATTTTTTTTTAAAAAAGTTAGTGAAATATATATGTGACGGAAAGAGAAAATATTGTATTTTTCTTTTAGCAAAATGAAAATTATCGTCATTATTTAAATCGTTTTCGAATTTTGATAAACTTAGTATCGTTAAAATGCATTTTTAAAATTTTTTTCAACAAAATCAATTATCAATACAAGTGCTAAAACTTTAAAAATATATATTTTATAATTAAAAATTGTATAATGCATTTCACGTCTTTAATATTTTTTAAAACAATGAGACTGACTGATTTATTAAAAAAAACTCTAACTTCATGTTTTGCCAAATTTAAAGATTGAGAAAGAATTCATTCTCGGCATTCCCCAACTGATTTAAATTTTACTAAGTCTAATCCTAAAATTTATAATATATATTTTTACCTTAAATTAAACGTATACTTCAATATTGATTAAAAACAAAATTGGAAATAGTGACAGCGGTGATCGTTACAAAATATTTAATAAAAATAAAATTATGTAAAATCCAGCTCTAGTACTTTACATTGTAGGCTACCCAGTATGATGGAGGTAAGGTCACCCCTTAAAAAGTATATAAATGAGTACTAAAACTTTAATGACTGTCAGTATTTTTTAGTTAAATTTTTTTACACAAAAATAAAAAAGTGGTTTTAAGAGATAAGATAAAATAAATCTCCTCAGTGAATATGAAAAATCCTCTTTGTTTTACGAGTAAAAAACACTAAATATAGAGTGATTCTAGCCAGCGAGGAAAGGAGAGAGGGAGAGTGTGGGCCGCCCATCCCCCTTGGGATGCGTGTCAGTATTTTTCATGCACACATCCCAAAAGAGATGGACGGTCCCTACCTTCCCTCTCTCCAAACCTCACTGATTTCCTCGCTGGCTTCCTCGACATTTAGAATTCCTCCTAAATATAAATCAAAATTTTGAATAAAGGTCAAAACAAGATGTGAGGTTTGGGTGTGCTTTTAAATTAACATTTGTGGGAGTGAGAGTGGGGGTAAAGGTTAAATGAAGATTTGTCCCATTGTGATGAAAGTCTTGGGCTCAAGTAGTTTTCTTTTTGTTTTTTACCCTTAAACCTCCACCCCATGTCGCCAAATTTGTAACGTGTTACACCTCTCTGTTAACTCAGTTGGTACATTTTTAGCGTTTAAATTTTATTTTGTTTCGTGATTTCATAATATTATAATAAATCCACGAGTACGATATTGGTGCAAATAAAAGGCTATCTTGAATCCCAAATTGAGATAAAATATATATTCACTAGGGTATTTTCTGCATCATTGACGGGATAAAAAATTTAACATGATAAATAGAGTTTAGCCTATTTTAAATATTAAGATTAGTAAATATCAAAATGTTAGGTATAAGAATCGAATTCATGCACTCTTTGTGCTTTAAGGTCTATGTGATCCGTTAGAATCTTATATTTGGGTAAATCTCGGCCACTTTTTATCTCCAACCTCAAACATCATCTTGATTTGTATAATGTAGATTAGTATAATACTTGTGATGTTGGCACTCCAATAAAGTACATAATTGTTACTAAAAACTTTAGGGTTAAACTCACTCAAATTTTGAATCAATTGGAAAAAAAAATTAAACGCCGAGAGTCAGTTTTTCCGCAAACTTTGAATTCGTCAAAACATGAAGTTTATGATTTTTGTTTAAATGTGCATTAATAAGAAATAATAATGACGTGAAATGCATTAAAAGTTCTTTAATAAGAAAATATATAATTTTTTAATTTTAGTGTTTGTATTGATAATTGGTTTTGTTTAAAATATATTTAAAAATGCATTTCAACAATACAAAATTCGACAACTATGTAGATAGTTATGATATTTTTCATTTTGAGAAAAAATAAATACAATATTTTATCTCTCTGCCATATGTAGATTCCACCAATTTCAACCATCAACACATTTTCTAATTTTCAATCATAGCCATATTTTATCTCCAATTTTTAGTTTGTCCGAGTCAACAATGAATAGTAAAACATCATTTTGAATAAGAATAACAAAATTTTATCCTAGGGTATTCACCGTGTCGTTGGCCTTCCACATACAATATTTATTTGAGTGCGCCTTTAGATGATAGTCTCATACTTTGATTAATATTGAAAACTATGACATGAAATGCATATTTTAAAAACGTAAGTTTTGTATTGATTATTGTTTTTATTGGTAATATCTTAAAAAATGCATTCCATTAATATCAAGTTTATTAAAATTCGACAATTAAGTAAATAGTTATGAAAATTTTAATTTTTAGAAAGAAAAAAAATTTCTCTATTCGCCACCAACTTTGTACACAATTTTTTCATTTTATTTGTCATTCTACATATTTTATAATTACAACAGATGTCATTATAGATAACAAATCTTAGCCCTCAAGATCTTCCAAACTCTCAATCCTAGCCCTCTTTTATCTTATGAACACTGAAACATCATTCTGATTTGTAATATAGATTTGAGGGTTGAGATTCATTTCCTATGATGGCATATTTGTAAATATAAAACATGTTAGATGGCAAAAATAATGATTTTTTTTTTGCAAAAAGTTGGTCGAATGTAAATGTGGCAGATAGAGAAAATATTTTGTGTTTCCTTTTAGCAAAATGAAAATTATCATAACTATCTAAATCGTTGTCGAATTTTGGTAAACTTAGTATCGTTGAAATGCATTTTTGAAGATATTTCCAAAAAAATCAACGATCAATACAAGCGCTCAAATTTTAAATATATATATTTTATAATTAAAAAAATGTATAATGTATTTCACGTCTTTAATATTTTTCAAAGCAATGAGACGGACCGATCATACCAGAAAAAAATGAGTCGGACATCTTAATGCACATTTTAACCAAAACTTTAAACTTCATGTTTCGGTGAATTCGAATATTGGGGGAGAACTCATTCTCGACATTTAAAATTTTTCCTCAACTGATTTAAATTTGACTGAGTCTAATCTTAAAATTCATAATATATATATATATATATATATATATATATTTTTACCTTAAAATAGGCTTGCACTTCAATACTGATTGAGAGCGAAAATGGGGATAGTGACAAAGGTGTTCAGTATAAAATATTTAACAAAAATAAAATTATATGAAATGCCAATGAGACGGAGATTGCTCTATTACTTTACATTGAAGGCCACCCATTATGATGGAGGTAAAAAAAAAAAAAAAAATTGTTATTTTTTACACAAAAATAAAAAAGAGGTTTTAAAAGATAAGATAAAATAAATCTCATTAGTAGATATGAAAATCCTCTTTGTTTTATGCAGTAAAAACCACTAAATAAAAATCAAAATTTTGAATAAAGGTCAAAACAAGATGTGAGGTTTGGGTATGCTTTTAAATTAATATTTTTGGAAAATGAGAGTGAGAGTGGGGTGGTGGGGTGAAGGTTAAAAACAGATTTGTCCCCTTGTGATGATAGCCTTGGGCTCAAATAGGTTTTTTTTTTAATTAATTTATTTATCCTTAACCCTTTCCACTCCATGTCGTTCGTTGGACTCAAATTTATGATGTATGATACCCTTCGTTACACCTCTACCAACTCAACTGATATACATTTAGCACTCAAATTATATTTTGTTTCTTGATTCCATAATATTATAATATATCCATGGGTACGATATTGGTGCAAAGAAATGGCTATCCTGAATCCTAGATTGAGATAAAATAGAAAAATGAAAACTACTTCAATGCAGGGCTGACTCCTTCTTCTTCACCACTTAATCAGAATTCTAGAAATTCTTCCATTACAATATTTACACAAAAATGAAGATATAAAAGGTTTGGTTGCTTCTTGGTTTCACAAAAATTACCATGCACTTAACCAAAATACTTGAAATTCTTCCATTACAATATTTACATAAAAATAAAGCCATCAAAGTGTTTTGCTTGTTAAAAAAAAAAACACCTCATAATTAAGGGAAAAATTTTCTAAAATAAATTTTTTTTTCAAAAGTTGATCCAAACAAAGCCAAAAGAAGATAAAGCAAAAGATACCCAATCCATGGACAACCATCACATTACCAAAATTAAAGAAAAGAACAAGAAAATTTATTGGAAATGACAACAAGAAAGTAGAACAAATACAAGGAATCTCTCGTAAGGAAAAGAAAATTGTATACTTTTCTGCGTGGAACAACAACCATAGTTGGTTTATACAAATCAGTATGAGAAACAACATTAACAACACTGTACAGATCACGATCTCCAAATGCTAAGTTATGGGAAGCCCATCCGCGTTGTCCTAGCCTCCAAATGCAGGAATGTTTAAGACATAAGCAAACCTATCTCGCAAGCGGTTCATCTCCTCATTCGAAATAGTAAGATCAGAAGCAAACCTTAACATACTATGTTTCCTCCGATAAAGCCCGAGTAGAGACAATTAGGGGTAGACATTTCATCCCACGATCCCAATCCCGTCCCGTCCTGATTTTTTTGGGTCTTAATGAGATTGAATAATTTCATCCCGATCCCATCCCGTCCCGAGCTAATTTTTCAATATTTATTATTAATATTTTTATTTATTTATTTATCTAACAGTCTCCAAACTATAAATTATAGTCTAGATAGCTGATAGATGCCAATTAGCAGAAAAGGGTTTTAGAGTGCTTCTTCCTATTGCTACGCATGAACTGGTTGCCAAAAAAAATGATTGGATGAATATGAATTTATAACAATCTATCATGCAACTGACTGACTGAAACATTTTCAATAATATCTCAACCTTTCTAACTAAAGTTACGAGGAAAACTACAAAATTGTCATTAAAACCATATTGGACATCAAACATTGACTGTTTGAGATGAAAGATGGAATTCCTTGCAATGTTGATGGAATTATTTTGAAATGCCTTTGTAATGTATTCTGCATTCCACAAAGTCGTCCTGTCCCTAATCAAGACAGTGCAAGCCTTTTTTTATAGTAGTTTTATATCTATTAAATTATCAAAAAACTTGATCAACAAATAGAGCATGCTGATTCCGTCCCGTCTCGATCCCGAATGAACGGGATGGGATAGGGATGGGTTAATCGCGTCTCATCCCATCCCGTGCCCACCCCTAGAGACAATCACATTTTCCTGCTCAGCATAATCCTTCTTCAGCTTACAATTTCAAGTAAAGTATCAAAAAGTTGCGACAGCTGCTCTGCCATTTCTTTTCCACGACTAACACATGATCATGAGCAGCTTGGTACTCTAACGTCATCATCCCATCATAAGTGAGATGGTTCATCCCCTCCATTATATGTAGGGTTGGGCATCCAATCCCGCGATCTTGATCTCGTCCCGTCTTGATTTTTTTGGGTCTTATTGGGATTGATTAATCTCATTCTGATCCCATCCTGTCTCAATCTAGAATGGGATGGGATGAATATTTTCAATTCCGCCAATCCCGTTCCGTACTGATTTTTTAATATTTATTATTAACAATTTTAATATTTTTATTTATATATTATTTTAAAATTGCAATTGTTTGGATGCCCATATAAATACAATGGTGGAGATAGCAGTTTGTGAATGAAGTTGGAGTACAGTAATATGTACTATGTTACAGATTGTGTATTATGTTTATTATGTCACAAATAGTGAATGAAGTCAGAGTATTGTATTGACTTGCAGTACAATGTTTACTATGTTACAACATAGTAATATGTTACACATTACTATGTATATTTTGTTGCAGATTGTATTTATCATGTTATGTTGTAATACTAGAGTATGTCCCGTACCGTTGGCACTACACATAATTTTATTTTTACTAAATATTTTGTACTGAACATCTCCGTCACAATCTCCATTTTCGCTCTCAATCAGTGTTGAAGTTTAAGCATATTTTAAGGTAAAAATATATATTATAAATTTTAAGATTAGACTCAGTCAAATTTGAATCAATTGGGGAAATTTTTTTAAATGCAAATAATGATTTCTCCCCCAATCTTTTAATTTGTCAAAACATGAAATTTATAATTTTGTTTAAATGTGCATTAAGATGCCCGACTCATTTTTTCTGATATGATCAGCCCGTCTCATTGCTTTGAAAAATATTAAATACGTGAAATACATTATACATATTTTAAATTATAAAATATATATATTTAAAATTTTAGCGTTTGTATTGATGATTGATTTTGTTGGAAATATCTTTAAAAATGCATTTCAACGATAATAAGTTTACCAAAATTTGACAGCGATTTAGATAGTTATGATAATTTTCATTTTGCTAAAAGGAAAACACAAAATTTTCTCTTTCCGCCACATGTACATTCCACCAACTTTTTTTCAAAAAAATTTCATTATTTTTACCCTTTAACATGTTTATATTTGCAAATATGTCATCATAGGAAATGAATCTTAACCCTCAAATTCAATACATTGCCTAACTTTCAATTCTAATCATCTTTTATCTCCAATCCTTTCGATTTGACTTGTTTCAGTCAACAATAAATAGTAAAACATCATTCTGAATTGTAATATAAATGTTATTATGTTACAAATTGTAATATGTTGCAGTTTGTGTTTATTATATATAGATTGTGTTGTAATATGTTACAAATTATGTTGTAACATGGAGTTACAATACTATATTGCATTGAGTAATTTATACCTATTAGATTTTCAAAATACTTGATCAACAGATTGAGCATGTTGATCCCGTCCCATCCCAAACCTGTTTGGGGTGGGACAAGGTCGGGATGAGGTCTTTCTCGTCCCGATCCCAAATGAACAGAATGAGATAGGGATGGGTCCGTCTCGTCCCATGTCCACCCTTAATTATATGTTTAAGACCTTGATCGAGGTGCTTATTGGACAAATGCACTGGCATCAAGACTCTCTCATTGCAAAATATTAGTTTTCCTTTGTTAATTGGTTTGGTTAAATTATTAAATTGGTGAACATTATATGCCCTTATTTTCATTATGGTTACAAGAAAATAAATGGAATAACCTCAAGGACTTTCTGAATATTGCAGGGTTACGAGCATTAGTCAGTTTTTTATGCTATCACAAATTGAAACTGCAACTTATCTTAGAGTTGCTAGGACTCCTCAATACCCAATATACGAGTACTCAGCAGCAGCTCAATCCCAATTGCATCCTAGGTGTCCTCCAAAGCTTTCCAATAATTCTCCTTTGCCAAGATCAAAATGTTAAACTGTAATAAATGGAGTTTTTTTTTTTTTTTTTTTTTAAATTGTGGTATTCGCTACATTGCTATACTTTGCAGTATTTGAACCATCGGCCATCCTTTTTGGATTTTAAAATATGCAAGCATTCATATTTTAGGAACTGTTAAGTAATGCTTGTGTTTGTGTTCCTGTAAAGTGTGCATCATATATAGGAGACTCAAATCCATCATAACATTGCCTCAGCTGAATGGACGTTCTCGAAAATGGCACTAAATACATTTCAATGAACTGGCATTACAGGAATCTACGTAGCTTAATAAGAGTCATCCAGCTTCAGGCCTAATTTTTAGATTCTCAAACCCACAGAAGGCCCAAGCAAACCAATTTAAGAGTTTTAAGATACTTTGATCTATTCAGTATCTACAATAAAGAACATGAATTGATATCATCACAGTTGGTTGGACCTCAGTGAAACAATCTATAAAATTGCGTCTAAACTGAGAGTACGCCTCATCAGTTACTCACTCGTTTAAGCTACAACATTTTTAAGAAGGAACATTCACACATCACAGGATGGCTGCAAACATTTCGAGAAGAATCCAAGTTGTTTTTTTTGCAAAACACACAAAATTGTAAAAATCCACTTCTGGAGCCAATCAATAAAAAAATTGAAACCAATCAATTAAAGAGTTGTTTAGTCAGGAATACATTACAATTTGCAACTTAAGCAACATATTTAATAAAAGCAGGTTTAAAAAAAAGTATTAGTGCCCCCTTAGGTGTTGTTGTGGCACAGAGAAGCTCAGAAGGAATTCCATAAAGATCTTCATCAACAGGTTTAGGATCCTCCTAGGTGGATCAGGAGAAGGAGAAGAATAGAGTTGAGGTTCCATCACATGACAAACACTGCCTTGCTTTCTTTCTCTCTGCACCCTTTGTCTGTTCATAATTTCGAAACCATCAATCATTATTATTATCACTCCACTTTGAACGATTCTAGCTGGCCTGGGTCGAGCGCCTGGGTGGCTACCTGGACGCTCCTTGGCACGTGTCAAAGAGGGTGTCTTGCACGTGCCCGACTGAAGTTTCCAAAAATAAAAAAAATGGGGGGAAATCGAAAATTTGGGGGAGAAGGAGGGAACAGAGCTTAAGCCTTTTCCCCATTCCATTTTCAATCCCCCTCCCTCTCATTCTCCCTTTCCACCTTCATCGCCCTCTCCTCAAACGAAGGAGAAGAGAAGAAGGTCAAACGAACATTTTCCCTCTCCTCAAATACATCTCGACAGAGCAACCCACCCTCTCCCTCTCCCCAAACCAAACTCGACAGAGAAGAAAAGACGTCGACTCAACCGACTGAAGAAGGAGAAGAGAAGAAGGTCTGTCGTCCCCATTCGAAGAAAAAGGTAAGTCTCTCCTTCATTTCTAGGTGATTTTTTGTTGGTGGTTTCTAGATCTAGGGTTTCTACTTTCTCTAGGGGTGATTCCAGGTGTTGGGTTCTAGATCTAGGGTTTCTTCTTTTATGAATAAATTGTGGGGGTTTAGGGTTGATTTGTATTCTTCAAAGGAAGTTGATATCAATTAAAAGAAGTTAAAAGTTAGCTTAATCATATATCTTTAATTTCTTCAATGTTAAGTAAACACTTCTGTCTTATATAAATGCAACATGACAAGTGAAGTCCAGATCATTCCTGCTCTAGATAATGCTATGTTTTGTCCAAATTAATTGATCTTCCAGGAACCATAGAGTCTGTTATTCAATACCCAGTTCTCCAATTTCAATCTGGGCTGATATACAAGTCTAAAGTCTCTTCATGTTTTGATTTTTAGCCCAAAGTTTATATTTTTTGTTCAATCCGAATTTTGAGATCGTAGTAGAATTGAATCTCTTGTTCAATGTGAGATAAAGGGTTTGTTTGTGTTGAGTGAACCTGGAATTGTAAAGATATAATTTTTTTTTTTTTTTTGAACTTTATATGATGTGTGAAAGTTTCGATTTTAGGGGACTTTTGGTTAATTTGAACTAATCTACCAAATCTTGGTCTAATTTCTAAGTGCATATAAATAGAGTCTTTCTTAATCAGAGAGAAGAAAGATTGATAATGTTCGAAACAGGAACCAATGAGCATTACCACTTGTGCTTTCTTGCCTACTATAACCAAATGATAAAGAAAAGTATTGAGCATGTAGATATCAAAACTGCAATGGCAGCTAATAGTGTAAATGGGATATTTGCAGGCAAAACATTATACTTCACGTTCTATGATCATGTAATTATTCTTTTGTGATAACTTGCAGGAGTACGTAAGTTTCGGTAATTGTTTGGGGGGGCCGAACATGTGGATCAGCAGCCGTGTTGGCGTGCAAGATTGGGTTGTGGCAAGGCCATGAAATGGTGCACGTTACTGACTCTGTAGTTAATTGGACAGAGTGCTCTCTTATTATGGACAGCGTGCTTGTTTTGGCTGGATTGGCGCTCTGTTTTGCTGGAATATTTGCTGGAAAGGTCATTATGTGGCGAGATATGTGCTGCTCTGGCGTGCCATACATGCTGTTTGGTTGAGCATGACAATTTGTCCCTGCTGGAAATTGGATTAGCATTGGGTTTTCAGTGGGTTGCAATTTGCAACTTGTGGTTCAATATATGGCGTTTTGGTACCTGCTGGAAAGTTGTTGCAATTTTGTTGTGTTGTAATATTAAATCAAACAGGCTAACTTGCTCTTTGTTCAAGCATTATAGTGGATAAAAGTATTTTCTTTCTGAATATCCGATAAGCATTTTGTTCAAGCACCCAATCTTTAATATATTTTCTTTGCTATTTACTCATAATTATGGTTTCTGTCAGGAGAATATAGAATGTGGTTGATGACGAACCAGCTCCATGAGAAGTAATATGCAGACTTTAGTTGACAAGAAATGGCCACAGCTCATCAAAACTAGGCCTTCATTCATTTCCAATTCACTAAATCAGGAAGAAGTTACGTTGGGTGAAAAATGAATCTTGAATGCATGTCTGAGAAACTTGTTTGTTGTAATCTAGCTCTACCATGCATCAATTGTGTGTGTCATCCTTGCGCAGGGGCCAAACTACATGGCAGCAGTAAAGAACCCAGAAGCCAGGACTTACATGAAGAAGTGTTGGATGAAATCCCATAGCATCAATAACCAACAATAAGACCATTACCCAGAATTAGCCTTTTTACATTTGATGAAAGTTGTCTGACAGTGGTTTTATGGATGTTTGAGTGAACCCTAATAGTGAATGGAAAATGTCGTGGTAATGTTGTATAAATAGCAATGTATAGCATTGTTTAATCAATCTCTCTTTCTCTAACTAAGCCTTAGCATATAAGCATATCATACCGAAGAAAAACAAGAATAATATGAAACACAAATTGGATTGGATTACGAAATATATTCACATAATACATATTTATGTATGTATTACATTACACATCATTTGGCCAAGAGCTTAAGAATAAATAGTACAAGTAAAATAATAATTACTATTAACAAAGTAACATAATTTCCAGTTGGTGAAATTGGACCCTCAACCCTTTTCCGGGTAGAAGGAGCTGAAGAACAACTTCAAATGCTCCAAAACAAGCAATAATTTTACAAGCAGTAGGCGTAGCAGTAGGTTTTGGCCATATTTCTTTGAACCCTTGCAGCCCATGCTGCATGAAGTAGTCCCAAGTCTTCAAAACTGAGGCATCTGCATGAACCATAGTGTACATTTTTAATGGAAGTATAGTAACAAATAAATAGTTTAGTTCAATCAAGGAAAAGATAATCATAAAACAAAACTTTCAAGTGCCATGTCTGAACCTCCAAAATAAATTCTTATAAAGGTCATTTGAGAATTCCAAGCTTTTGGAAGCCTCTTCTGCATTGAGGTCTTGGGTATTCATTTAACTCTCGTCTCCCTTATTGATCAATGAAACTAATTTTTCAAATAAATAAACAAACCCAATTCATTCTTTGACAAAAAAAAATTGATCCCAACGAGAAAATATATGCTAAATTTTTTTTCTAAAAATGCATTACATACAATCTTCAAGCAAGAAATGACAATCTAAATACTGCACCAATACAAAGGCTGTTTAGAACATTATCAATCTTTCTTCTCTCTGACTAAGAAAGACTCTATTTATATGCACTTAGAAATTAGACCAAGATTTGGTAGATTAGTTCAAATTAACCAAAAGTCCCCCAAAATCGAAACTTTCACACATCATATAAAGTTCAAAAAAAAAAATTATATCTTTACAATTCCAGGTTCACTCAACACAAACAAACCCTTTATCTCACATTGAACAAGAGATTCAATTCTACTACGATCTCAAAATTCAGATCGAACAAAAAATATAAACTTTGGGCTAAAAATCAAAACATGAAGAAACCTCAGACTTTTATATCAACCCAGATTGAAATTGGAGAACTGGGTATTGAATAACAGACTCTATGGTTCCTGGTAGATCAATTAATTTGGACGAAACATAGCATTATCTAGAGCAGGAATGATCTGGACTTCACTTGTCATGTTGCATTTATATAAGATAGAAGTGTTTACTTAACATTGAAGAAATTAAAGATATATGATTAAGCTAACTTTTAACTTCTTTTAATTGATATCAACTTCCTTTGAGGAATACAAATCAACCCTAAACCCCCACAATTTATTCATAAAAGAAGAAACCCTAGATCTAGAACCCAACACTTGGAATCACCCCTAGAGAAAGTAGAAACCCTAGAAAATCAACTCTAGAGAAAGTAGAAACCCTAGATCTAGAAACCACCAACAAAAGATCACCTAGAAATGAAGGAGAAACTTACCTTTTTCTTCGAATGGGGACGACGGACCTTCTTCTCTTCTCCTTCTTCAGTCGGTTGAGTCGACGTCTTCTCTTCTCTGTCGAGTTTGGTTTGGGGAGAGGGAGAGGGCTGCTCTGCCGAGATGTTTTTGAGGAGAGGGAAAATGTTCGTTTGACCTTCTTCTCTTCTCCTTCGTTTGAGGAGAGGGCGATGAAAGTGGAGAGGGAGAGGGAGAGTAAGAGGGAGGGGGATTGAAAATGGAATGGGGAGAAGGCTTAAGCTCTGTTCCCTCCTTCTTTTCCCCCAAATTTTTGATTTCCCCCCATATTTTATTTTATTTTATTTATTATTTTTTTTTGTTGGAAACTTCGGTCAGGCACGTGTGAGACACCCTCCTTGGCACGTGCCAAGGAGGGTCCAGGCAGCCACCCAGGCACTCGACCCAGGCCAGCTAGAATGTCACCTCTACTTTAGTTACAAATTCTTCTAAAACATAATTATTGCATGTAAGTTGTCTAATGGCAGGAGCAACCACCATCATTACAAAGACAGCCGAGATGGTGCTTCAGGTTAGTGATAAAAACGGTTTGAATTTATTCAAACATAAAAATCTAACAAATCTTATAGAATTTAAAGCATCAAGACTGCGTGTTGATGAAAAAAATAATGAAAATTTTTTGGAAAAAGTTAGTGAAATGTATATGTGATGGAGAGAGAAAATATTGTGTTTTTATTTTAGCAAAATGAAAATTATCGTAATTATTTAAATTGTTGTCGAATTTTGGTAAACTTAGTATCGTTAAAATGCATTTTAAAGATTTTTCCAACAAAATCAATTATCAATACAAGCGCTAAAATTTTTAAAAAATATATTTTATAATTAAAAATTGTATAATGTATTTCATGTGTTTAATATTTTTTAAAACAATGAGGCGGATTGATCATACCGGAAATGAGTCGAGCATCTTAATGCACATTTTAAAAAAAAACTCTAAATTTCATATTTTGCCAAATTCAAAGATTGGGAAAGAACTCATTCTCGAGATTTAAATTTTTTTCCCAACTGATTTAAATTTGATCGAGTCTAATCCTAAAATTTATAATATATATTTTTACCTTAAAATAGACGTATACTTCAATATTGATTGAGAGCGAAAATGGGGATAGTGACGGAGGTGTTTGTTACAAAATATTTAATAAAAATACAATTATGTGAAATGCCAACAACACGAGACATACTCTAATACTTTACATCGTAGGCCACCCAGTATGATGGAGGTAAGGTCACCCTTTAAAAAGTATATAAATGAGTACTAAAACTTTAATGACTATCAATATTTTTTAGTTAAATTTTTTTACACAAAAATAAAAAAGAGGTTTTAAGAGATAAAATAAAATAAATCTCCTCAGTGGATATGAAAAATCCTCTTTGTTTTATGAGTAAAAAAACACTAAATATAAATATATTTTTTGAATAAAGGTCAAAACAAGATGTGAGGTTTGGGTATGTTTTTAAATTAACATTTGTGGGGAGTGGGAGTGGGAGTGGGAGTGGCAGGGGCGGAGCCATGAT
Organism: Berberis thunbergii; assembly: GCA_003290165.1. Taxonomy (NCBI): domain Eukaryota; kingdom Viridiplantae; phylum Streptophyta; class Magnoliopsida; order Ranunculales; family Berberidaceae; genus Berberis; species Berberis thunbergii. The sequence goes on along the minus strand of QNQO01001370.1, from coordinate 190,310 downwards.
TGCAGATAAAGGGGGGCAAAAAAAATAAATCACAAATAATTTAATTCTTAAAATAAATAAATAAATATGATTAAAGCGCAACTTAACTGACCCTATAGGGTTTACCAAACCAGGCCCGAAGGCTACAATATTGTTGCTACTTAATATCCTCGTCGCCTCTATCTCACAGGGAGACTTGCTTTCGCTTCGGTCCGTTGTCTCCACCTTGCATGAAGACGGCTTATCCACGATGAAGCACATGTGCTTCTAATAATCAGGTGAAAACTCACAAAATCTTAACTGGTGAGTCTTGAACCTGCGACCTCTTTCAAGGAGAGTTGATGTTCGATCAACTGAGCTACAATTGGTGGACAACTGTTAATATTAAGAATGTTACCGTCCAATTACTTAGCTGAAGCAGACTACCGTGAAGACTGAAGAGTGTCGATGAGGAACAAACAAGCAAGAAAGAGAGTAATACCACCTCCATAAATCGATCTATGTCTAATCAAAATTGTATTATGCGATTGGAAAAATCAATCTCCGTTGAAATCGTCTTGTGTGATGGGAGGGGATTGGAGAAAATCGATTTTTATCGAAATCGTTTTGGGCAATTGAGAAGACGGAGAGGTGAACTTGCGAAGGGTTTGTGATTTTGTGTATATTTGTATTTTATTATCTATGAAAGGGGTCAATCTAAAATTTTAAAGGAGGCAAAATTGCAAATATTGCTTGTTTAGTAGGATTTTTTAAAAAGCTAAAGGGGGCAATTGCCCCCCTAAGCTATAAGGTAGATCCGCCCATGGGAGTGGGGGTGGTGGGGTAAAGGTTAAAAGAAGATTTGTCCCCTGGTGATGAAAGTCTTGGGCTCAAGTAGTTTTCTTTTGTTTTTTTTTTTTTTACCCTTAAACCTCCACCCCATGTCGCCAAATTTGTAACGTGTTACACCTCTATCAATTTAGTTGGTATACTTTAGGCGTTAAAATAGTATTTTGTTTCATGATTTCATAATATTATAATATATCTATGAGTATGATATTGGTGCAAATAAAAGGCTATCCTGAATCCCAAATTGAGATAAAATATATATTTACTAGGATATTTTTCGCGTCGTTGGCGTGATAAAAATTTAACATGATAAATAGAGTTTAGTCTATTTTAAATATCAAGATAAATAAATATCAAAATGTTAGGTATAAGAATCGAACCCATGCACTCTTTGTGCTTTAAGGTCTGTGATCCGTTAGAATCTTATATTTGGGTAAATCTCAGCCACTTTTTATCTCCAACCTCAAACATCATCCTGATTTGTATAATATAGATTAGTATAATACTCGTGTTGTTGGCACTCCCATAAAATACATAATTGTTCTAAAAACTTTAGGGTTAGACTCACTCAAATTTTGAATCAATTGGAAAAAAAAATTTAAACGTCGAGAGTCAGTTTTCCCACAAACTTTGAATTCGCCAAAACATGAAGTTTATGATTTTTGTTTAAATGTGCATTAAGATCTTATCTCAATTCTTTTCCTAGTGTGATACTGAAAAATAATAATGACGTGAAATGCATTAAAAGCTTTTTAATAAGAAAATATATAATTTTTTAATTTTAGTGCTTGTATTGATAATTGGTTTTGTTTAAAATATCTTTAAAAATGCATTTCAACCATACAAAATTTACCAAAATTCGAGAACTATGTAGATAGTTCATAGTTATAATATTTTTCATTTTGAGAAAAAATAAAATACAATACTTTCTCTCTCTGCCATATGTACATTCCACCAATTTTTTCACTTTTTTTTCATTTTTTTGTCCTTCTACATGTTTTATATTTACAAACAAGTCATCATAGGAAATGAATTTCAACCATTAACACATTTTCCAATTTTCAATCCTAGCCATATTTTATCTCCAATTTTTAGTTTGTCTCAGTCAACAATGAATAGTAAAACATCATCTTGAATAAGAATAACAAAATTTTATCCTAGGGTATTCACCGTGTCGTTGGCCTTTCACATACAATATTTATTTGAGTGCGCCTTTAGATGATAGTCACATTCTTTAATTAATATTGAAAACTATGTCGTGAAATGCATGTGATGTTAAATGCATATTTTAAAAAATGTATGTTTTTGTATTGATAATTGATTTTATTGGTAATATCTTAAAAAATACATTCCAATAATATCAAGTTTATTAAAATTCGACAATTACGTAAATAGTTATGAAAATTTTAATTTTTATATAAAAAAAAAATTTATCTCTTCGCCACATGTACATTCCACCAACTTTATACACAATTTTTTCATTTTATTTGTCATTCTACATATTTTATAATTACAACAGATGTCATTATAGATAACAAATCTCAGCCCTCAAGATCTTCCAAACTCTCAATCCTAGCCCTCTTTTATCTTATGAACAGTGAAACATCATTATGATTTGTAATATAGATTTGAGGGTTGAGATTCATTTCCTATGACGACATATTTGTAAATATAAAACATGTTAAATGGCAAACATAATGAATTTTCTTTTAAAAAGTTGGTCGAATGTTAATGTGGCGGATAGAGAAAACATTGTGTGTTTCCTTTTAGCAAAATGAAAATTATCACAACTATCTAAATCGTTGTCGGATTCTGATAAACTTAGTATCGTTGAAATGCATTTTTGAAGATCTTTTCAACAAAATCAACGATCAATACAAGCGTTAAATTTTTAAATATATATATATATATATATATATATATATATATATATATATATATATATATATATATATATATATATATATATATATATATATATATATATATATATATATATATTATAATTAAAAAATGTATAATGTATTTCACGTCTTTAATATTTTTCAAAGCAATGAGACGGACCGGTCATACAAAAAAAATGAGTCGGACATCTTAATGCACATTTTAACCAAAACTTTAAACTTCATGTTTTGGTGAATTCGAATATTGGGGGAGAACTCATTCTCGACATTTAAAATTTTTCCTCAACTGATTCAAATTGGACTGAGTCTAATCCTAAAATTCATAATATATATATTTTTACCTTAAAATAGGCTTGCACTTCAACACTGATTGAGAGCGAAAATGAATATAGTAACAGAGGTGTTCAGTATAAAATATTTAACAAAAATAAAATTATGTAAAGTGCCAACGAGACGGATCATGCTCCGGTGCTTTACATTGTAGGCCACCCATTATGATGGATGTAAGGTTACCCCTTAAAAAGTATATAAAGGGTGCCAAAACTTTAATGACTGTCAACATTTTTTTGTTACTTTTTTTACACAAAAATAAAAAAAGAGGTTTTAAAAGATAAGATAAAATAAATCTCCTTACTAGATATGAAAATCCTCTTTGTTTTATGTAGTAAAACCTACTAAATCAAAATCAAAATTTTGAATAAAGGTCAAAACAAGATGTGAGGTTTGGGTATGCTTTTAAATTAATATTTATGGGAAATGAGAGTGAGAGTGGGGTGGTGGGGTGAAGGTTAAAAAAAGATTTGTCCCCTTGTGATGATAGCCTTAGACTCAAATAGTTTTTTTTTTTTTTAATTTATTTATCCTTAACCCTTTCGACTCCATGTCGTCTGTTGGATTCAAATTCATGATGTGTGATACTCTTCGTTACACCTCTACCAACTCAACTGGTATACATTTAGCACTCAAATAATATTTTGTTTCTTGATTCCATAATATTATAATATATCCATGGGTATGATATTGGTGCAAACAAATGGCTATCCTGAATCCTAGATTGAGATAAAATAGAAAAATGAAAAATGAAAACTACTTCAATGCAGGGCTGACTCCCTTCTTCACCATTTAATCAGAATTTTATAAATTCTTCCATTACAATATTTACACAAAAATGAAGATAAAAAAGGTTTGGTTGCTTGGTTTCACAAAAAACAAAAGTTTAAAAATTTACCATGCACTTAACCAAAATACTTGAAATTCTTCCATTACAATATTTACATAAAAATAAAGCCATCAAAGTGTTTTGCTTGTTAAAAAAAAAAAAAAACACCTCATAATTAAGGGAAAAATTTTCTAAAATATTTTTTTTTTCAAAAGTTGATCCAAACAAAGCCAAAAGAAGATAAAGCAAAAGATACCCAATCCATGGACAACCATCACATTACCAAAATTAAAGAAACGAACAAGAAAATTTATTGGAAATGACAACAAGAAAGTAGAACAAATACAAGGAATCTCTCGTAAGGAAAAGAAAATTGTATACTTTTCTGCGAGGAACAACAACCATAGTTGGTTTATAGTACAAATCAGTATGAGAAACAACATTAACAACACTGTACAGATCACACACAAGTGTACCTGATCAAACCAGCTTGTCTTGCAGACTCAAAATACTGAGTTATGGGAAGCCCATCGGCGTTGTCCTAGCCTCCAAATGCAGGAATGTTTAAGACATAAGCAAACCTATCTCGCAAGCGGTTCATCTCCTCATTCAAAACAGTAAGATTAGAAGCAAACCTAAACATACTATGTTTCCTCCAATGAAGCTCGAGTAGAGACAATTAGGGGTGGGCATTCCATCCCACGATCCCGATCCCGTCCCGTCCTGATTTTTTGGGTCTTAATGAGATTGAATAATTTCATCCCGATCCTGTCCTGTTCTAAAATGGGATGAAGAATTTCAATCCCGTCCCGAGCTAATTTTTCAATATTTATTATTAATATTTTATTTATTTATTTATCTAACAGTCTCTAAACTATAAATTATAGTCTAGATAGCTGATAGATGCCAATTTAGCATAAAAGGGTTTTAGAGTGCTTCTTCCTATTGCTAAGCATTAACTGGTTGCCAAAAAAAAATGATTGAATGAATATGAATTTATAACAATCTGTCATGCAACTGACTGACTGAACAGTTTCAATAATATCTCTGTTGAAAACTTAGAACTGTAAACACAGAAATCTCACAGTTTGGGAGTTCAAAAAGCTTGTTTATTGAAAGAATGGAACTGTGGCTTTATACTAGCCTTACAAAACAAGAATGAAACAAAAAACAACCACGTTAACATGACCTAAAGATGTGGTGAATCTATTAAGGAATAATTCAAACCTAAACTACACCCTAATAAACAGGGCTTTATTAACAGAACAGTAACTAACTGATATTAAATGTGACCAAGTCTTATTGACTCAGTCACCAAGAGACCTATAGTTCCAACAAATCCTCCCTTAAACTGACCTGCAAACTGCAGTCAGTTTACTACTGGTGCCACACAAATGCCAAGCAAATCTCTCAATCTCGGGTACACCTCCAGCTTCAAGGGCTTAGTCATAATGTCAGCAATTTGATGTTTCGAACAACAGTGCACTAACTCAACAACCCCATCTTTTGTCAAATCACGGAGAAAATGAAATCTGATATCAATGTGTTTACTTCTACCATGCAAAATAGGATTCCTCGAAAGTTTAATAGCTGAGCTATTATCACAAAAGACCACAGTGCACTTACTTTGTTCATGACCAAGCTTTTCGAGAATCCTACGCATCCACACACCTTGACATGCACAGGAGGCTGCAGCTATGAACTCTGCTTCAGTGGTGGAGAGTGAGACCACCGACTGCTTCTTTGAGGACCAACCACAACACCTGAGCTTAATAAGAACACATACCCCGACGTACTCTTTCGATCCTCAATGTCTCCTGCATAGTCACTATCCGAATAGGCTATCAAACTCTCTTCTCCCCCTTTCTTGTAAAGAATCCCTAGCTCAACAGTGCCCTTTAAGTATGAAAGGATCCATTTCACTGCTTGTTGATGCAATTCAGTTGGCCTCTCCATGAACTGACTAATTAAGCTCACCACATACGCCAAGTCTGGTCTGGTAGCAGTCAAATACATGAGACTGCCCACCATTTGCTTGTAAGCAGTAGCATCAACACAGGTACCACCTTCATCCTTCACAAGTTTGAACCCCGGGACAATTGGATTCATCACAGGATTGCAATACTCCATGCCAAATCTCTTCAACACTTCTTTAGCATACTTCTTCTGACTTATGAAAATTCCCTCAGTGCTTTGCACCACTTCCACACCGAGAAAATATTTCATTTTCCCAAGATCATACATATCGAACTCCTGCTTCATAGAGTCCTTGAACCTCTCAAACATTGCTTCATCATTCCCTGTGAAAATGAGATCGTCCACGTACAAGCTGACCACAAGAAAACTTCCTCCTTCTTCTGTCTTTATAAATAAAGTGTGCTCATAAGGACATCTTTCAAACCCCTCCTTGACAAAATAGGACTCAATCTTGTTGTACCATGCTCGAGGAGCTTGTTTGAGTCCGTAAAGGGCCTTCTTGAGTCTATACACCTTGTCTTCTGCTCCCTTCTTCTCATAGCCCCGAGGTTGCTCAATAAACACTGCCTCATTCAAATCACCGTGCAAAAATGCACTCTTCACATCGAGTTGGTACACACTCCACCCTTTGCAAGAGCTAGAATCATTCTAATGGTATCCCAACGAGCTACTGGAGCAAACACCTCGCTGTAATCTATTCCACACTGCTGAGTGTATCCCTTGGCCACAAGCCGAGCTTGACATTTATCAACCTCCCCATTCTCGTTCAACTTGGTCTTAAATATCCATTTCACCCCTATCTTTTTGGCTCCATCTGGCAATGTAGTTAACTCCCAAGTTTCATTCTTCTCGATGGCTTTAATTTCCAAATCCATCGCTTCTCTCCATTTCGAGCTCTTGATAGCTTCTTCAAAGAACAAAGGATCATCAGCTGAAGTAAAGAGAACGAAATTATTTCCTTCCTCCTCAGACAGACCCTCACCGCTTACATAATCCTCCATCCATGGTGGTTCTCTTATTATCCTCCCTTGAACAGGGCTTGGGGAACTATCTTCAGCTGCTTCATTTGATTCATTGGATGGAGAACTAATAACTCTTTCTTCGACCTGCTCTTCATCTTCACTGACATCTTTTTCCTCATTCTCCTTCAATTCATCTTCATCTCCTCACTCAAAAACATCACAGTTAGCTTCTTCAACAGTTTTACCCCAATTCCATTTCTCGTCTTCGTCAAACACAACGTCCCTGTTTATAACAATTTTTTTCGACACTGGATTATACAATCTATAAGCTTTAGATTATTCACTTAAGCCTAAGAGAACACACCTGAAACTCTTGTCATCAAGCTTTTTCCTTTTGGTGTCAGGAATATGCACATGGCCAAAGCAACCGAACACCCTAAAGCGAGCATCAAAAGGTTTGAAACCACACCATGCTTCCTCTGGAGTCATATCCTTCACTGCTAGGGTAGGACATCGATTGAGCACATGAACTGTCCAGTTGACAGCTTCAGGCCAGAATTCTTTGGGGACTTGTTTATCTGACAACATGCAACGTACCATATTCATGATTGTTCGATTTTTCCGCCCTGCAACCCCATTTTGTTGTGGGGTGTAGGCTGCAATGAGTTGCCTAGCAATGCCATTTGAACTGCAAAATTTTTTGAATTCCAATGAGGTGAACTCCCCACCTCTATCAGTACGAAGACAACATATAAATTTCCCGGTTTCTTTCTCTACCAAACTCTTGAATTTTTTAAACATAACTAAAGCTTCTAACTTGGCATTTAAGAAATAAGTCCACACTTTTCTGCTATAATCATCTATAAAGGTGATTAGGTACCTCTTTTGGCTGTTGGACTCAGGTGTGATAGGACCGCAAATGTCAGCATGTACGAGTTGAAATCTCTGAGTAGCTCTCCACAGACTTTTCTTTGGGATGGATTCTCGATGTTGTTTGCCTATCATGTAGTCAGTGCACAGTTTCGAAGAAGCTTGGAGAGGAGGCAGACCCTTCACCATTTTCTTGTAGGACAAGGTTCTCAAACCTTTGAAATTAAGATGCCCAAATCTTCGATGCCATAGGTGAGTTTTATCTTCAGATGCAGTTTGAAAACAAGCAGGGGCTAGAGCTTGATCTTGAGTTGGCATCAAGGCAAGGAGAACAAACATCCTATTAGCGGACATTTGAGTTTGCATGATCAATCCTCTTACAGGATGATATATCTTACACACTCCATGCTGAATAAGAATGGCCATTTCTTTCTTGTAATTGACCGATACTTAGCAAATTATTTTTAAGCTCAGGAATATAGAACACTTCAGTGATCACCTGTTTTGCTCCATTGACTTGCAATCTGATGCTTCCTTTCCCCATCACCGCCATCTTTGAATCGTTGCCAAGCTTTACCACTTGTCTGAACGTCTCATCTAGGTTAAGAAACCATTGCTTTTACCACTCATGTGGTTGCTGCAGCCGGATTCGAGGAATCATACTTCCTCTCTTTTAGAATTTTGGAACTCTACGTAGGCCATTAAAAACATCTCATCTTCTTCATCAAGCTCAGCATAATTGGCACTTTTTTCCCAACTAGGACACTCATATTGAAAGTGTCCTAGCTTGTGGCATTTGTAGCACTCTACAATTGCCTTGTTGAATGGCTGCCTCTTCCTCGACCTCGAGCAACACCTCGACCTCTTCCTCTTCCTCCAAACTTTTCTTCATAAGAAATCTTCAAAGCTTGCTCATCTCCTCCACCACGACTGTTCATTCTCTACTCATGGACTAATAAGCTGTTTTGTAACTCATCGATTGTCAACACATCCAAGTCATTGGACTCCTCCACCGAGCATACAACATAATCAAATCTTGAGGTCATTGATCTGAAGATCTTTTCGATGATCACAACTTGCCCCATCTTCTCTCCATGAGCTTTCATCTTGTTTGCAATAGTTAATGTTCGAGCAAAATACTCGTCCACCTTCTCTCCTTTTCTCATTTGAAGAACTTCAAATTCTCTTCTAAATGCCTGCAACTGAGCCCTCTTCACTCTTGTTGTCCCCTGATACTTTTGCTTCATTGAATCCCATATGCTCTTCGAACTTTCTTTATCAAGGATTGTTTCCATAATGGTTCGATCTATGGCCTGGAAAAGGTAATTTTTCACCTTTAGGTCTTTCAATCATTGATCTTCCATTGTTTTCTTTTGTGCCTCTGTTGACTCAGCTCCATCTGCTATTGTGAGAATCCCTGTCTCCACTAATGGCCAATATTCCTTCGATCGGAGAAAATTCTCCATGAGCATAGCCCAATGGTCATAATGACCATCGAACTTAGGTATTGCAGGTTGTACAAAGATGCCTCCTTCAGTTGCCATCTTTCTTTCTCTCGTTCTCACTCGTTAGGAAATTGTTGTTCCTAACTACACTCAATCAGGCCCTGTTGAGGAAGCTCTGATACCAGTTTCTTGAAAACTCAGAACTGTAAACACAGAAATCTCACTGTTTGGGAGTTCAAAAAGCTTGTTTATTGAAAGAATGGAATTGCGCTTTATACTAGCCTTACAAAACAGGAATGAAACAAAAAACAACCACGTTAACATGATCTAAAGACGTGGTGAATCTGTTAAGGAATAATTCAAACCTAAACTACACCCTAATAAACAGGGCTTTATTAACAAAACAGTAACTAACTGATATTAAATGTGACCAAATCTTATTGACTTAGTCACCAAGAGACCTATAGCTCCAACAATCTCAACCTTTCTAACTAAAGTTAGGAGGAAAACTACAAAATTGTCATTAAAACCATATTGGACATCAAACATTGACTGTTTGAGATGAAAGATGAAATTCCTTGCAATGTTGATGGAATTATTTTGAAATGCCTTAGTAATGTATTCTGCATTCCACAAAATTGTTTGAACTCATACAAATTCATCCATACAACTCACCAATTGAAACATTTTAATAATGTCGTCCCGTCCCTAATCAAGACAGTGCAAGTCTTTTTTTTTTATAGTAGTTTTATATCTATTAAATTATCAAAAAACTTGATCAACAAATAGAGCACGTTGATCCCATCCCGTCCCGAACCCGTTTGAGATTGGACGAGGCCGGGATGAGGTCTATCCCCTCCCGTCTCGATCCCGAATGAACGTGATGGAATAGGGATGGGTCAATCTCGTCTCATCCCATCCCGTGCCCACCCCTAGAGACAATCGCACTTTCCTACTCAACATAATCCTTCTTTAGCTTACAATTTGAAGTAAAGCATCAAAAAGTTGCGACGACTGCTTTGCCATTTCTTTTCCATGACTGACACATGATCATTAGCAGCTTGGTACTCTAACCTCATCATCCCATCATAAGTGAGATGGTTCATCCCCTACATTAAATGTAGGGGTGGGCATCCTATCTCGCGATCTTGATCTCGTCCCGTCCGGATTTTTTTGACTTTTATTGGGATTGATTAATCTCATTTCGATCCCATCCTGTCTCAATCTAGAATGGGATGGGATGGATCTTTTCAATTCCGCCAATCCCGTTCCGTACTGGTTTTTTAATATTTATTATTAACAATTTTAATATTTTTTATTTATATATTATTTTCAAATTGCAATTGTTTGGATGCCCATATAAATATAATGGTGGAGATAGCAGTTTGTGAATGAAGTCGGAGTACAGTAATATGTACTATGTTACAGATTGTGTATTATGTTTATTATGTCACAGATAGTGAATGAAGTCAGAGTATTGTATTGACTTGCAGTACTATGTTTACTATGTTACAACATAGTAATATGTTACACATTACTATGTTTATTTTGTTACAGATTGCATTTATCATGTTATGTTGTAATACTAGAGTATGCCCCGTGCCGTTGGCATTCCACATAATTTTATTTTTACTAAATATTTTGTACTGAACATCTCCGTCACAATCTCCATTTTCGCTCTCAATCAGTATTGAAGTGTAAACATATTTTAAAGTAAAAATAAATATTATAAATTTTAAGATTAGACTCAGTCAAATTTGAATCAATTGGGGGAAAATTTTTAAATGCAGAAAATGATTTCTCCCCCAATCTTTGAATTTGTCAAAACATAAAGTTTAGAATTTTGTTTAAATGTGCATTAAGATGCCTGCATAAATCATTTTTTCTGATATGATCAGCCCGTCTCATTGCTTTGAAAAATACTAAATACGTGAAATACATTATACATTTTTAAATTATAAAATATATATATTTAAAATTTTAGTGTTTGTATTGATGATTGATTTTGTTAGAAATATCTTCAAAAATGCATTTCAACGATACTAAATTTACCAAAATTTGACAACGATTTAGATAGTTATGATAATTTTCATTTCGCTAAAAGGCTATCCCGTCCCGAATTTATTTATTTAATATGTATTATTATTAATTTTAATCAAATACTATTATAAATTAAAGTTTAGGAATTGTTGAAATTAAATCAATGTAAGATAAAATTTATATGAAATCTAAATGAATTGAATCATTAATTCTAAATGAAATTTAATATTTATTTGCCTTTCAAAAAAGCGTTGAATATTTATTTATTTAATATCTATTATTATTGATATAAGTTATATGCATATAAATTTTACATTATCGGTGTGTGAGTAATGTGAGATAAAAAAAATTGTTATTTTTTATTGGAGGACTATTTAGTATGTGCTCATCCCGTCTCGTCCCGATCCCATTTGAGATGGGACGAGGTTGGGATGAGGTCTATCTTGTCCCGTCCCATCCCGATCCCGAATGAACATGATGGGATAGGGATGGATCCATCTCGTCCCATCCCGTCCCGTGCCCACCCCTAATTTGAAGATGAAATGGTAGATGTTTTGGGGTAATTGGTGAATTAATGCATGTGAATTGTATGTTTTAAGAAACTTAGACTTAAATAAGTGAAAATTAAAAATAAAAATAAAAATAAAGCAAGGAAGATTTGTTGTTTACAAAATTTCAAAATAGTCACAGAAAGTCCCTTAATTGAATCTAGGCCATTGGTTTATTCCTAAATATCATCAGCAGACGATCTTGAACATGTTTTGGATCAGAGTCTCGAGATGCCTAAGATGATAGACACAATCTGTGTCGCACATGAGAGACACTTTGTTCATGAATTGTCCTAATACCTCATGGAGGGAAAAAGCATTTTGGTGGGAACATGTCTCTTTTTTTTTTCTTTTTTTTTCCAGGGGTTTCAAATCTAAAAGACATTCTATATTATTTTAGAGTTTGGGGTTTCACAAGTTTTATTTATTTTGGATTCTTAGAGGATGATACGTGTGGTGAAGTAATGTCATTGTTATTCAACTTCTCTATTGAGGTTTTTTTTTTTTTTTTCATTTTGACCTCCAACAACTTTTTGCTTTGATATCACACAAATTCTAAAGTATGCCGTGAAGACAATATGTAAGTGTGTGATCGTGCCATCAGCACAGGTAATTTACTAGTTAGGATACAATAGATGTTATATTTATATCTTGACAATTAGGACTCAATACATGTAAAAAATTACTAGTGTTGGGATTACCCCCTCTTTTCCTTTCAGATTAGGTAGTTCACACTTTTTATCTAGAGTATATAATTCACGCTCCTCTTGTAAATAGTGAAAATGTGTATCTTCAATTTGATTTTATATTCCAATTTTCCCCTCTCAACTTTATGGTATTTATAAGAAAAAAAAAAGTAAAGGGTGAGAAAAATGTAACAAATGGAAAACACTATTACATCTTTTTTACACTTTTGCCTCCAAAATTCAGATTATTTATTATCAAATCCAGTTCCTATTAATATTCATTAATTATACCTAAACCACTAACATAGTTTATTTGAAACCATCCAACTATCTATAGATTACAAATAGGACCTTACAACTAGATTTTCCTACTTTGCCTTCCACATTTTATAATTTTTACAATTCAAACCAACACCTCTTAATCATTGATATATTATATTTAAGCCTCTAACATAATTTATTTCATGCCCCCCAATTATCTATAAATTATAGAAAGCCCTTATAACTAACTTAATAATTTTTACTTTTGTCACATTTCATATTTTTGCAATAAAACTTGTATATCTGAAACATTTATTAATTATACTTAAGTCAATAATATAATTATTTATTTGAAGTTCTCTAATTATTTATAAATTATACATAGGCCCTTAAAAATTTTGAATATCCGTGCACGTATAGCGCGTCCAACTCTAGTTTATTTTAATTCACACTCGAATGCTACATCATTGTTGCCATTGAGCATTTACGTCATCTTCACTTCACATGAAGATTTACTTTTACTTCGGTCCATCGCTTCCTAAGGTTAATAAATGGCGGAGCACACATGCTCCTAATAATCGGGTGAAAGCTCACAAAATCTTAAGTTCCTAACTAGTGATGTCCGACCAACACACGTGTTCCTAATAATCGGGTAAAAGCTCACAAAATCCTAAGTTCCTAACTAGTGATGTCTGACCAATTGAGCTCCAATTCCTTGTCACATTTCAAAAAAGAGTGCAAAGCCAACTACCAAATTGAACTCAATAACTATTATATATAACCTAACCCATAAGTTATGGAGCCCCAATTTCGACTAAAAATCGGGGGCACTAGGCAATGCCTCCTATGCTTTGGGTCGGGCCTACATGAACTAGCTGTTTGTTTTGTTGACAGATTATTTCTTTAAAGGCGACGACTATTTGGCACCACAGACTTCTCTCACCCACATCACCCATCTAATATTTTCTTTCCCACACCATTCTCTTTCTGTCCCACATCACAGTTCTCTTCAATACCACCCATTTAAACCACAATTTCTTTCTTTTCTCTCACCATCTATTCTCACCACCACCCTTCTTTTTCCAACATCTTCTTATTTTACTCCGCATCTTCTTATCCCATTTTTTTTCTTCACTTCTTTATTCACTCCCAATCCGGGCCACCCCAAAACACTCTTCACATATCCTCTCCATTCCCTCAAATCGAAATTGAAGACAAAGTCAAAAAAGAAGAAGAGTTGGAGCCTTTACAAGATCTTGATCTTGATTTCGCCATCGCCCCTTTCCTCTTCTTCTTATCTTTCCCCTCTCTCCCTTTCTGTTTTTTCCTCGCCCTTGTGGAGGTACCTACGAATGGAAAACTCAAAGTCGTAGAGGACTCGTGAAGGCAAGGAGAAAAAACAGAAACAAATAGGGGAAGGAGAATAAAGAGAGGCGACAACCTGTGCAAGAAGAAAAGAGAGTGGGAGAAGAATACAGGGGATCTAGGAGAGAGTGGGAGAAGAAGAGATAGTGGGAGAACTGGGGGAGGGGAATGAGAAGAAGAAGATGGAGAGGAGAAGGAATATAAGAAGATGGAGAATGGGCGATGATGGCTGTTGTGGCTCCATCTTCTCTATTCCTCATCGTCGCTGATCGACTCTCAGCATCCCTCACAATTGATCGCTCCCTTCCTCGCTACTCTTTCCATGTTGTTGCTGTTGTTCTTGAGAAGAAAGAGTGAAAGAGAAGAAAGGGATAATGGTTTAAATGGGTAGTGTGGGTTAACAGGTTACAAAAATTTGGATGGGTGGTGTTCGTGAGAGGAATCTGTGATATCAAATAGTCATTGCCTTCTGTAACTGATAACTCTTTTGATGGTCACATGTCCACAAACCATACTCGTTGTTCCAATCTTGAAATGACCGGTATAATTATCAATAAGCTCTCTAGATTTATTGCTATCAAGGTCAACTTGTTTTGAAAGCTTGGCTACCTACACCTTGGTAAAAATCATCATTAAAAGAAGGCAACCCTTATTTGTTGGTCAATTACAATTACTTCATCATGATTGGTCTAACCATCAATATCAAAAATTTTCAGTTTGAATCGACCGTGTAAATTGGTAACAAATGCCTAAAAAAATTATTGTAAAGGTTCTCAAGTTAGAATTTGTAAACATTAAAAACTTATAAGTTAATCCAAGCATTATATTTCTAGTTTGCTCATCTAAAAGCATTAAAATTTACAATTTCGACCTAAGTTTGGATTTTAAAAAAAGAATTAAAGTTATTTCTTTATCATAAAATAAAAAAAAAGCATATTCATTAATCAAAAAGCAACATACGGAAGTCTAATGTACCCCATCCAAATTCAGTGTATATAATGCATTACACATAATATTTATGGGGAATTCTAATTGGCGAGGAAACGAGCGGAACCCTTCATCCCCCTCGAGATGCACACATCTCGAGGGGCTCGCCAATTAGACAAGCCCAATATTTATAGCAACAACAACAGCTACTTAATTACAGAGTAGTCTGACAGGCATTTTATGCACTTTTGTGAGCCGCTATGAAGAATTTGTGATGTACAGTTCTAACATAATTTGAAAAAGAAAAGAAAAAAGAAGCTGTACATGTATCATCGAAATTAGTTTTATGTTTGAACTTATTATGGCTCTGAAAGGAAGTTGAGCGATGCAAATTTGTTGATTAGTGCAAATGTATTGCTTTTACCAATAGTTCATCTCAATAAAACGTATTTACACGATCCTATGTAAGTCAATCGCTACAATTATTATTCCTATTCTCTTTCAAAGATGGCATGCATCGAGAAATATCAAGTGATTAATAAGTACATTACTGATATAAAAACATGGGATAAATATAAAATCTGCTATAACAGTAACTAACTAATATAATTATAATATATTCTGATAAATTCTGTAATAAAGCCTTCAGTACATTAAGCTCCACCAAATTCACTAGGAACCACGCTTAACACTACTAGATATAGCATTCTAACATAATAAGTAAATAAAAGTAAACCTTCATTAGACTCTCATTCCCTTCCCATCCCTGATTTTATAACTCACTACACGCAACTCTGATCATCATTATCACCAGTCCCAGTTGTCCCTCTGACTTGAGATACAAAATTAGTTCCATAAGACAAAACTAAGAGGTCATTAGCAGTCACGTTGTAATGCTCGAATGTTATATCCCCTTCAAGTCTTTGATCACCCATACTAAAAAGGAAGTTACGGCCCTGCTGCACTAGTCCAAGTTTAACAACCTCACTGCACAAAGTGTACAAAGTATCCATTCTATCCATCGCAATGAAGTGCAACTCATCATTTATCTGGACAGTGACTAGCAATGGATTAGGATTAGTTATAGGTGCTCGGGTCACAGTAATTTCTTGTGATCGTGGTCTTAAACCGTCGATATAAAAGTCACAGATTTGATCATCAACTGAAGGTACATATCCTAAAGTATTCAAGCGTTGCCGAAATGGAGATATTCCATGCTTCCTATTGATTTCTTTTTTAATAGATAAAACAGTGTCGTCACTGTCAAAACAAAGTGTATCATCAACAAAAGGATTCGTCAATATGAATATTTTGATGAAAACAACCTTATGAGTGGAAATCTTGGTATGGACTTGAATCTCAGTTTCAGGGTCAAACATTGGGTGATCATGGTTGAAATTATCGTGAATGTTTAATGCCTCGTTATCATCACCTAACAGATTTAAACCCCCAAGTTGAAGGATTTGCGTCTGACGTGGAATGCCAAAAGAGCGTTCAATTTCAGCTTTTACATCTCCAGTGGTCCTTACTGGTGAAAGCGTACGAGTTTCATCAGTTGCCATATTCCTAACTACAACAGGAAACAAATCATTCGCCATTTCTGTCAATTAGTTGCTGTAGTAAGTTGGATCGGATGTAAGAAAGGTTTGAGTAGTTCAACTATTTATAATGGCTTGAAGATCGAGTAGTTTGAAATGCATGCATTTCTCCTTTGTGAGCATGAATAGTTAGTGAACACAATAACACAATGTATGGCTGTGTACCTACTTGGAATCATTGGTGTTCTGTTTTTTAAACTTACTGTTGCATGCCTTGTGTACATGAAATTGGGAGAAGTTTTATCACAAGTAGGTTGGGTTTACATGTTGGTGGCATGATATAAACTGACTTTGTAGCGAACTTATCATGATTTTGCTCTCTTGATCAAATGTCTTAATAATCTCATGTTGCCCAAAGGAACAGAAGCGCACCATGAAGTTTTCTGTCGTCTGTCTCTTGAATTGCAAAATATTAGTTTTCCTTTGTTAATTGGTTTGGTTAAATTATTAAATTGATGAACATTATATGCCCTTATTTTCATTATGGTTACAGGAAAATAAATGGAATAACCTCAAGGACTTTCTGAATATTGCAGGGTTACGAGCATTAGTCAGTTTTTTATGCTATCACAAATTGAAACTGCAACTTATCTTAGAGTTGCTAGGACTCCTCAATACCCAATATACGAGTACTCAGCAGCAGCTCAATCCCAATTGCATCCTAGGTGTCCTCCAAAGCTTTCCAATAATTCTCCTTTGCCAAGATCAAAATGTTAAACTGTAATAAATGGAGTTTTTTTTTTTTTTTTTTTTTTAAATTGTGGTATTCGCTACATTGCTATACTTTGCAGTATTTGAACCATCGGCCATCCTTTTTGGATTTTAAAATATGCAAGCATTCATATTTTAGGAACTGTTAAGTAATGCTTGTGTTTGTGTTCCTGTAAAGTGTGCATCATATATAGGAGACTCAAATCCATCATAACATTGCCTCAGCTGAATGGACGTTCTCGAAAATGGCACTAAATACATTTCAATGAACTGGCATTACAGGAATCTACGTAGCTTAATAAGAGTCATCCAACATCAGGCCTAATTTTTAGATTCTCAAACCCACACAAGGCCCAAACAAACCAATTTAAGAGCAAGATACTCTGATCTATTTAGTATCTATAATAAAGAACATGAATTACTATCATCGCAGTTGGTTGGACCTCAGTGAAACAATCTATAAAATTGCGTCCAAACTGAGAGTACGCCTCATCAGTTACTCGTTTAAGCTACAACATTTTTAAGAAGGAACATTCACACATCACAGGATGGCTGCAAACATCTCGAGAAGAATCCAAGTTGTTTTTTCCGCAAAACACACAAAATTGTAAAAATCCACTTCTGGAGCCAATAAATTAAAAAAATTCAATTAAAGAATTGTTTAGTCACGAATACATTACAATTTGCAACTTAAGCAACATATTTAATAAAAGCAGGTTTAAAAAAAGTATTAGTGCCCCCTTAGTTGTTGTTGTGGCACAGAGAAGCTCAGGAGGAATTCCATAAAGATCTTCATCAACAGGTTTAGGTGGATCAGGAGAAGGATAGAGTTGAGGTTCCATCACATCACAAACACTGCCTTGCTTTCTTCCTCTCTGCACCCTTTGTTTGTTCATAATTTCGAAACCATCAATCATTATTATTACCACCACCCCACTTTAGTTACAAATTCTTCTAAAACATAATTATTGCATGTAAGTTGTCTAATGGCAGGAGCAACCACCACCATTACAAAGACAACCGAGATGGTGTTTGGGGTTAGTGATAAAAAACGGTTTGAATTTATTTAAATATAAAAATCTAACAAATCTAATAGAATTTAAAGCATCAAGACCGCATGTTGATGAGAAAAATAATGATTTTTTTTTTTGAAAAAAGTTAATGAAATATATATGTGACGGAAAGAGAAAATATTGTATTTTTCTTTTAGCAAAATGAAAATTATCGTAATTATTTAAATCGTTGTCGAATTTTGATAAACTTAGTATCGTTAAAATGCATTTTTAAAGATTTTTTCAACAAAATCAATTATCAATACAAGTGCTAAAACTTTAAAAATATATATTTTATAATTAAAAATTGTATAATGTATTTCACGTCTTTAATATTTTTTAAAACAATGAGACGGACTGATTTATTAAAAAAAACTCTAACTTCATGTTTTGCCAAATTTAAAGATTGGGAAAGAATTCATTCTCGGCATTCCCCAACTGATTTAAATTTTACTGAGTCTAATCCTAAAATTTATATTATATATTTTTACCTTAAAATAAATGTATACTTCAATATTGATTAAAAGCAAAAATGGAAATAGTGACAGCGGTGATCGTTACAAAATATTTAATAAAAATAAAATTATGTAAAATCCAGCTCTAGTACTTTACATTGTAGACTACCCAGTATGATGGAGGTAAGGTCACCCCTTAAAAAGTATATAAATGAGTACTAAAACTTTAATGACTGTCAGTATTTTTTAGTTAAATTTTTTTACACAAAAATAAAAAAGAGGTTTTAAGAGATAAGATAAAATATATCTTCTCAGTGAATATGAAAAATCTTCTTTGTTTTACGAGTAAAAAACACTAAATATAGAGTGATTCTAGCCAGTGAGGAAATGGGCGAGGAAAGGAGAGAGGGAGAGTGTTAGCCGCCCATCCCCTTTGGGATGCGTGTCAATATTTTTCATGCACACATCCCAAAAGAGATGGACGGTCCTTACCTTCCCTCTCTCCAAACCTCGCTGGCTTCCTCGACATTTAGAATTCCTCCTAAATATAAATCAAAATTTTGAATAAAGGTCAAAACAAGATGTGAGGTTTGGGTGTGCTTTTAAATTAACATTTGTGGGAGTGAGAGTGGGAGTGGGGGTGGTGGGGTAAAGGTTAAATGAAGATTTGTCCCCTTGTGATGTAAGTCTTGGGCTCAAGTAGTTTTCTTTTTTGTTTTTTACCCTTAAACCTCCACTCCATGTCGCCAAATTTGTAATGTGTTACACCTCTCAGTCAACTCAGTTGGTACATTTTAGCATTTAAATTTTATTTTGTTTCGTGATTTCATAATATTATAATAAATCTATGAGTACGATATTGGTGCAAATAAAAGGCTATCCTGAATCCCAAATTGAGATAAAATATATATTCACTAGGGTATTTTCTGCATCATTGACGGGATAAAAATTTAACATGATAAATAGAGTTTAGCCTATTTTAAATATTAAGATAAGCAAATATCAAAATGTTAGGTATAAGAATCGAATTCATGCACTCTTTGTGCTTTAAAGTCTATGAGATCCGTTAGAATCTTATATTTGGGTAAATCTCAGCCACTTTTTATCTCCAACCTCAAACATCATCTTGATTTGTATAATGTAGATTAGTATAATACTCGTGCTGTTGGCACTCCAATAAAGTACATAATTGTTACTAAAAACTTTAGGGTTAAACTCACTCAAATTTTGAATCAATTGGAAAAAAAATTAAACGCCGAGAGTCAGTTTTCCCACAAACTTTGAATTCGTCAAAACATGAAGTTTATGATTTTTGTTTAAATGTGCATTAATATCTTATCTCAATTCTTTTTCTAGTGTGATACTGAAAAATAATAATGACGTGAAATGCATTAAAAGTTCTTTAATAAGAAAATATATAATTTTTAATTTTAGTGTTTGTATTGATAATTGGTTTTGTTTAAAATATCTTTAAAATGCATTTCAACAATACAAAATTCGACAACTATGTAGATAGTTATGATATTTTTCATTTTAAGAAAAAATAAAATACAATATTTTATCTCTCTGCCATATGTAGATTCCACCAATTTCAACCATTGCCATATGTAGATTCCACCAATTTCAACCATCAACACATTTCCTAATTTTCAATCATAGCCATATTTTATCTCCAATTTTTAGTTTGTCCCAGTCAACAATGAATAGTAAAACATCATTTTGAATAAGAATAACAAAATTTTATCCTAGGGTATTCACCGTGTCGTTGGCCTTCCACATACAATATTTATTTGAGTGCGCCTTTAGATGATAGTCTCATACTTTGATTAATATTGAAAACTATGACATGAAATGCATATTTTAAAAACGTAAGTTTTGTATTGATTATTGATTTTATTGGTAATATCTTAAAAAATGCATTCCAATAATATCAAGTTTATTAAAATTCGACAATTAAGTAAATAGTTATGAAAATTTTAATTTTTAGAAAGAAAAAAATTCTCTATTCGCCACATGTATATTCCACCAACTTTGTACACAATTTTTTCATTTTATTTGTCATTCTACATATTTTATAATTACAACAGATGTCATTATAGATAACAAATCTTAGCCCTCAAGATCTTCCAAACTCTCAATCCTAGCCCTCTTTTATCTTATGAACACTGAAACATCATTCTGATTTGTAATATAGATTTGAGGGTTGAGATTCATTTCATATGATGACATATTTGTAAATATAAAACATGTTAAATGGCAAAAATAATGATTTTTTTTTGCAAAAAGTTGGTCGAATGTAAATGTGGCAGATAGAGAAAATATTTTGTGTTTCCTTTTAGCAAAATGAAAATTATCATAACTATCTAAATCGTTGTCGAATTTTGGTAAACTTAGTATCGTTGAAATGCATTTTTGAAGATCTTTCCAAAAAAAATCAACGATCAATACAAGCGCTAAAATTTTAAATATATATATTTTATAATTAAAAAATTGTATAATGTATTTCACGTCTTTAATATTTTTCAAAGCAATGAGATGGACCGATCATACCAGAAAAAAATGAGTCGAACATCTTAATGCACATTTTAACCAAAACTTTAAACTTCATATTTCGGTGAATTCGAATATTGGGGGAGAACTCATTCTCAACTTTTAAAATTTTTCCTCAACTGATTTAAATTTGACTAAGTCTAATCTTAAAATTCATAATATATATATTTTTACCTTAAAATAGGCTTGCACTTCAATACTGATTGAGAGCGAAAATGGGGATAGTGACAGTGTTCAGTATAAAATATTTAACAAAAATAAAATTATATGAAATGCCAATGAGACGGAAAATACTCTAGTACTTTACATTGAAGGCCACCCATTATGATGGAGGTAAGGTTACCCCTTGAAAACGTATATAAAGGGTACCAAAACTTTAATGACTGTCAAAAAACATTTTTTTGTTATTTTTTTACACAAAAAATAAAAAAGAGGTTTTAAAAGATAAGATAAAATAAATCTCCTTAGTAGATATGAAAATCCTCTTTGTTTTATGCAGTAAAAACCACTAAATAAAAATCAAAATTTTGAATAAAGGTCAAAACAAGATGTGAGGTTTGGGTATGCTTTTAAATTAATATTTTTGGAAAATGAGAGTGAGAGTGGGGTGGTGGGGTGAAGGTTAAAAACAGATTTGTCCCCTTGTGATGATAGCCTTGGACTCAAATAGGTTTTTTTTTTTAATTAATTTATTTATCCTTAACCCTTTCCACTCCATGTCGTCCGTTGGACTCAAATTTATGATGTGTGATACCCTTCGTTACACCTCTACCAACTCAACTGATATACATTTAGCACTCAAATAATATTTTGTTTCTTGATTCCATAATATTATAATATATCCATGGGTACGATATTGATGCAAAGAAATGGCTATCCTGAATCCTAGATTGAGATAAAATAGAAAAATGAAAAATTGAAACTACTTCAATGCTGGGCTGACTCCTTCTTCTTCACCACTTAATCAGAATTCTAGAAATTCTTCCATTACAATATTTACACAAAAATGAAGATATAAAAGGTTTGGTTGCTTCTTGGTTTCACAAAAAATTACCATGCACTTAACCAAAATACTTGAAATTCTTCCATTACAATATTTACATAAAAATAAAGCCATCAAAGTGTTTTGCTTGTTTAAAAAAAAACACCTCATAATTAAGGGAAAAAATTTCTAAAATAAATTTTTTTTTCAAAAGTTGATCCAAACAAAGCCAAAAGAAGATAAAGCAAAAGATACCCAATCCATGGACAACCATCACATTACCAAAATTAAAGAAAAGAACAAGAAAATTTATTGGAAATGACAACAAGAAAGTAGAACAAATACAAGGAATCTCTCGTAAGGAAAAGAAAATTGCATACTTTTCTGCGTGGAACAACAACCATAGTTGGTTTATAGTACAAATCAGTATGAGAAACAACATTAACAACACTGTACAGATCACGATCTCCAAATGCTAAGTTATGGGATGCCCATCCGCGTTGTCCTAGCCTCCAAATGCAGGAATGTTTAAGACATAAGCAAACCTATCTCGCAAGCGGTTCATCTCCTCATTCGAAATAGTAAGATCAGAAGCAAACCTTAACATACTATGTTTCCTCCGATAAAACCCGAGTAGAGACAATTAGGGGTAGACATTTCATCCCACGATCTCAATCTCGTCCCGTCCTGATTTTTTCGAGTCTTAATGAGATTGAATAATTTCATCCCGATCCCATCCCGTCCCGTTCTAAAATGGGATGAAGAATTTCAATCCCGCCAATCCCATCCCGAGCTAATTTTTCAATATTTATTATTAATATTTTTATTTATTTATTTATCTAACAGTCTCCAAACTATAAATTAAAGTCTAGATAGCTGATAGATGCCAATTAGCAGAAAAGGGTTTTAGAGTGCTTCTTCCTATTGCTAAGCATGAACTGGTTGCCAAAAAAAATGATTGGATGAATATGAATTTATAACAATCTATCATGCAACTGACTGACTGAAACAGTTTCAATAATATCTCAACCTTTCTAACTAAAGTTACGAGGAAAACTACAAAATTGTCATTAAAACCATATTGGACATCAAACATTGACTGTTTGAGATGAAAGATGGAATTCCTTGCAATGTTGATGGAATTATTTTGAAATGCCTTTGTAATGTATTTTGCATTCCACAAAATTGTTTGAACTCATACAAATTCATCCATACAACTCACCAATTGAAACATTTTAAATAATGTCGTCCCGTCCCTAATCAAGACAGTGCAAGCCTTTTTTTTATAGTAGTTTTATATCTATTAAATTATCAAAAAACTTGATCAACAAATAGAGCATGCTGATTCCGTCCCGTCTCGATCCCGAATGAACGGGATGGGATATGGATGGGTTAATCGCGTCTCATCCCATCCCGTGCCCACCCCTAGAGACAATCACATTTTCCTGCTCAGCATAATCCTTCTTCAGCTTACAATTTCAAGTAAAGTATCAAAAAGTTGCGACAGCTGCTCTGCCATTTCTTTTCCACGACTGACACATGATCATGAGCAGCTTGGTACTCTAACGTCATCATCCCATCATAAGTGAGATGGTTCATCCCCTCCATTATATGTAGGGTTGGGCATCCAATCCCGCGATCTTGATCTCGTCCCGTCTCGATTTTTTTGGGTCTTATTGGGATTGATTAATCTCATTCTGATCCCATCAATTCTGCCAATCCCGTTCCGTACTGATTTTTTAATATTTATTATTAACAATTTTAATATTTTTTATTTATATATTATTTTAAAATTGCAATTGTTTGGATGCCCATATAAATACAATGGTGGAGATAGCAGTTTGTGAATGAAGTTGGAGTACAGTAATATGTACTATGTTACAGATTGTGTATTATGTTTATTATGTCACAAATAGTGAATGAAGTCAGAGTATTGTATTGACTTGCAGTACAATGTTTACTATGTTACAACATAGTAATATGTTACACATTACTATGTATATTTTGTTACAGACTGTATTTATCATGTTATGTTGTAATACTAGAGTATGTCCCGTGTCGTTGGCACTCCACATAATTTTATTTTTACTAAATATTTTGTACTGAACATCTTCGTCACAATCTCCATTTTCGCTCTCAATCAGTATTGAAGTTTAAGCATATTTTAAGGTAAAATATATATATTATAAATTTTAAGATTAGACTCAGTCAAATTTGAATCAATTGGGGAAAAAATTTTAAATGCAGATAATGATTTCTCCCCCAATCTTTTAATTTGTCAAAACATGAAGTTTATAATTTTGTTTAAATGTGCATTAAGATGCCCGACTCATTTTTTCTGATATGATCAGTCCGTCTCATTGCTTTGAAAAATATTAAATACGTGAAATACATTATACATATTTTAAATTATAAAATATATATATTTAAAATTTTAGCGTTTGTATTGATGATTGATTTTGTTGGAAATATCTTCAAAAATGCATTTCAACGATACTAAGTTTACCAAAATTTGACAACGATTTAGATAGTTATGATAATTTTCATTTTGCTAAAAGGAAAACACAAAATTTTCTCTTTCCGCCACATGTACATTCCACCAACTTTTTTTCAAAAAAATTTCATTATTTTTACCCTTTAACATGTTTATATTTACAAATATGTCATCATAGGAAATGAATCTTAACCCTCAAATTCAATACATTTCGTAACTTTCAATTCTAATCATCTTTTATCTCCAATCCTTTCGATTTGACTTGTTTCAGTCAACAATAAATAGTAAAACATCATTCTGAATTGTAACATAAATGTTATTATGTTACAGATTGTAATATGTTGCAGTTTGTGTTTATTATATATAGATTGTGTTTATTATGTTATAGATTGTGTTGTAATATGTTACAAATTATGTTGTAACATGGAGTTACAATACTATATTGCATTGAGTAATTTATACCTATTAGATTTTCAAAATACTTGATCAACAGATTGAGCATGTTGATCCCGTCCCATCCCAAACCTGTTTGGGGTGGGACAAGGTCGGGATGAGGTCTTTCTCGTCCCGATCCCAAATGAACAGAATGAGATAGGGATGGGTCCGTCTCGTCCCATGTCCACCCTTAATTATATGTTTAAGACCTTGATCGAGGTGCTTATTGGACAGATGCACTGGCATCAAGACTCTCTCAAGTACCCACATATATCACGAAGTGATGAGATTACATGGATGAATGACAGTAGGGTTCAGAAGAACTGAAGCTCCACCTCTAGTCATTGGTTTGATGACCGAAACGTCAGTGATGACAAAAACACCACTCTTACCCATATTCTCTAAAACAACAGAGGCGAGCTTTGAACGAGGAGGAGGAGAAAAGGTAACTCCCTTAAATCAGCAGGATGAAGAGGAGGAGACTTGGAGCTCTGACCATGGTCAACTTCAACCTCTTCAAAAGTAAGATCATAGTCAAAATCAGCCAAGATCTTCTCACTATTCAAATTTCGAGACAGTTCC
This sequence comes from Berberis thunbergii, assembly GCA_003290165.1. Lineage (NCBI taxonomy): Eukaryota > Viridiplantae > Streptophyta > Magnoliopsida > Ranunculales > Berberidaceae > Berberis > Berberis thunbergii. Next base: position 164,500 of record QNQO01001370.1, on the reverse strand, counting down.
ATTGCAAGTTGTGTCATCTTTTTCATGATAACACGAACATCATCATCCGAAACCTAGGTAAGATCAGACACTCCAACAATAGAGAGAAGGGTATTTTCGTACTCATTCAACGCACGAGAAACCTCCGCTTTACTTTTCTCCACAGCTCGATTCAATTCTTCAGCCTTCGAGCAGCAAGACGAGCATCGTCTTCCTCACATTTCTTAGCAGAACTCGGAGGAAGAACAGTCCCAGGAGCATAACCAACAAGCCTATTTCAGAACAGGCTGAGAAGCTTTCCTCTTCCTGATGGTCAGATCAGCACCACCAACGACAAACGGAACAACGAGATCTGTAACTTTCTCGGCGGAGCACACTTCCCATTAACGCTAACATCACCGATGCTAGCAGAAATAGTACGTTCTTTCACCTTGTCAGATACAACAAAAGTGACAGCACGAGCAAATGTGGAGTCAAAGTTACGATTTTCAAGAACCAGAGAACGCTCCAAAGCATTCAAGTTCTTAACGACATACAGACTAAAAAACTCCTCTAAATTAACACGAGGAAGCGAGAGAAACCGTTTTCGCACTTCCTTATCCGCTTCAGTCAAATGCAAATTTGTCCACCTTTTGGGTTCCCGGAACGTCTGCAAAATGGGCATGTTGCCAAGCATGAAATACCTAGACTTCATGGAGGCGTAGAACTACGGCTTCACCCAAGACCTGTAATCATCCTTCGGCTTTCCAAACAAGTAGAAAACCGTTGTAAGAAACGTCTCTCTTCATCACGCCTCACATTCTTAAGTCACGCAGAGAGTTAACTACGCACATTATATAAGGTAAAAGGGACATTTGATGAAAGGTATGAAAACATAACTAAAGTATACTCTGTCCAAATTCATTATCCCCCACATATTAACTAACTTAAGCATCGGAGTACCTTCGACCACAAAACAGGTAGTATTTGGCAATCTAACCCTGTTTTACAGGCCAAATCTCTAGGAGAAAAAATTTAGATGCATAAAGATTCACTTGTATTATACATTGAAAAGGAAATAGAATGTCATTTCTTCATAAATATCAGGCTAAACACATTTAATCAAATATTCATATCTAGGAATGTTTGGGTAGATCATTGTAATGGAGTGCCAACTTTGGTAGGATTCAAGCTGGAACGCTAAATACATTTCAAAGAACTGGCATTACAGGAATCTACATACATCCCACTTTCACATAACCACGTTACAATCAACCAAACACAATTAAGATGTTATTCACTTTTTTCCTCGTTCTTTCTCATTTTTTTCTTTTGAGATTATCATGGTGTCGGGTTTACTTGTAGCCCACAAAATCAAAGACAACAATTCTAGCTAGCCATGTTTGCTAGTCTTTTTTGGGTTTTACACTTTTACCCTTCTATAAATAGGGTTTGTGGTTGTGTTTTAAATAGAAATGGATAAAAAATGTTAAAAAAAATGTTTGTGAACATAACTGGCTAAACTTACTCAACGAAAGGACTATCATTACAGCAAATGATACCATTATCTTATCAGAATTCAGATGTAGTCCTCAGGGGCTTTCAAATTTTTTACGAGTTTCATTTTGCATGTCATATTTTTACATACAAGACTAAATTCTTGCTCTAAAAATTTGGAGCCTAATTTTTAGATTCTCAAACCCAACCAAACCAATTTAAAAGGTTCAAGAGCAAGATAATTTGATTTATTCAGTCAGACATGCTCGTAGTAGAGCCTTGGAAGCCATTGATCACTGTTTTTCAAATGAATTTGTTCTGAAGTAGTGTCTACAATAAGGAACGTGAATTGCTATCGTCGCAGTTGGTTGAACCTGATTGAAACAATCTATAAAATTGCATCCGAGCTGACAGAGTACGCCTTATTAGCAACTCACACTCCCAGAAAAAACATTGCATATGTACGAGGGATAAAATCCATGTAAGGATGAAATGTAGATCAGAATTCTAAATGTCGAGGAAGTGGGCGAGGGAAGTGAGGTGGCGGAGTGAGAGTCGTTCATCTCACTCGAGATGCGTACATTGACTTTTCGCGCGCACATCCCGAGCGGGATGAACGGCTCTCACCCCGCCACCTCCCTCCCCTCGCTCGTTTCCTCGCCACGTAGAACTGCTCAATGTAGATTGGTTGCACAAGGATCCCATTACATCCCTTCTCTGTTCCAAACTTACAACAACCCAATTACCCAAACTCGGCCTATTACAAGTATTTTGCGAAACAAAGCCACTTGATCATTAACCCCCATACCATATATGTTAACACATTACTAAGCTACAACATTTTTAAGAAGGAACATTCACACATCACAGGATGGCTGCAAGCATCTTGAGAAGAATCCAAGTCGCTTTTTCTGCAAATTCATGCATACATTTATAATTTGCAACTTAAGGAACACAAATACAAAAAGGTTTTAAAAAAATGTATGTACCCTCTGAGGTGTTGTGGCACATAGAAACTCAGGGGGAATTAGGGGTGGGCACGGGACAGGATGGGACGAGATATACCCATCCCTATCCCATCCCGTTCATACGGGATCGGGACGGGACGGGACGGGATGGGAAAAACCTCATCCCGACCTCGTCCCATCCCAAACGGGTTCGGGACGGGACGGGATCAGCGGCATCCAAAAAATTTGAAGCAATATCTATACCTGTAAATAATTTGAAGCAACATTCAAGAAGTGATAAACTGTAAAATTTCATAGTTTACTGCATATCTCTCCTTGGAGCTGTTCTATTTATAACAACTCTAAAATTCATATCCAAAGTTTGAGGTATCACATCGAACCATACAAATTCATTGATTGGAGGGAAGTTACAGTCTAAATTAGAAGCATCACAATGAAACCTAGCTACTTTGTCTATATTGATATTCATGAGTCAATCTTATTTCATCATCAGTCCACATAAACACATTAAAGAAAAAGCTCAATTGATAAGGAGGAAGAAAATGATACATGAACTGAGTTGTCATGGATGGTTTGGTTTGGTTTGGCAAGTCAAGGGAGCATTGAAGATCATGGATATGTCAATGTAAATTAGGTTAGTTTGACATTTTTATGCATTCCATGATGGGTTTTTAGGTCAAAGGTGACTTTGAGTTTTGTAAGTCAGAAGTAGGTATTGGGGTCGATTGGCTTATGTGTACCCACCACCCCACTCCATCACCATCAAGTAGGTGGAATATATCTTCAATAATGCCACCACATGATCTGATGATCATCTCTCCCAATCCAATCCAGGGAGGCATCTTCAATAATTCATCTTTTAAAGTTTGATTATGTACTCTAAATGGTCAGTCACCACTTAGAGATATGTTTTACCTTTTAATTTAGAGAGGGGAGATTTGAGAGAGTGAGTGAGAACTGTGAGATATTCATGAAGATGTATGAGATATTCATGGAGATGCTAAAAATTAAATATGTTATATATATTAGTATATTTGTATGGGCATCCACAATTCTAAAATAAATAATTAAATAAAATATTAATAATTAATATTAATAAATTAGTTCGGGACGGGATTGGCGGGATTGAAAATCTCCATCCCATCCCATCCCATTCTAGATCGGGACGGGACGGAATCGGGATAAAATTATTCAATCCCATTAAAACCCGAAAAAATCGGGACAAAATTGAAACGGGAACGAGATTGAGGGATGGGATGCCCACCCCTAGGAGGAATTCCATAAAGATCTTCATCAACAGGTTTAGGAACTGCTCTCCTCTTAGGTGGTGGATCAGGAGAAGGAGAAGAATAGAGTTGAGGTTCCATCACATCACAGACACTGCCTTGCTTTCTTCCTCTCTGCACCCTTTCTTTGTTCATAATTTCAAAACCATCAATCATTATTATTACCACTATCTATACTTCAGTTACAAATTCTTCTATAACATAATTATTGCATGTAAGTTGTCTAATGGACATGAACAACCACCACCACCCCTACTTCGTTACAATGAGGGACACCTATTATGATGGAGGTAAGGTCATTCCTTAAAAAGTATATAAAGGGGTACCAAAACTTTAATGACTATCAACATTTTTTAAGTTTCTTTTTTTACACAAAATATAAAAAGAAAAAGAAGAGGTTTTAACAGATAAAATAACATAAATTTCTTCGGTACAAATGAAAATCCATTTTATGCACTTAAAAAAAACAACAAATAAATCAAAATTTTGAATAAAGGTTAAAACAAAAGATGTGAGGTTTGGGTATGTTAAATTAATGAGCTTTGCTACAGAGCGAGGGAAAGGGGGCGAGGGATGGGTGGTAACCACCCATCCGCCTCGAGATAAGTATATCAAATTCGAGATATATGATGATGCTTATTTCGAGGCGGATGAGTGGCTTCCACCCATCCCTCGCGCCCTCCCTCGTTCCCTCCCTCGACCCCTAGAATTTTCCTAAATTAATATTTTTGGGAAATGGGAGTGGGAGTGGGAGTGGGAGTGGGAGTGGGGTGAAGATTAAAAATAAGATTTGTCCCCTAGTGATAAAAGTCATGGTGGTGAAAGTCTTGATTCCATGATATTATAATATATCCATGGATAGGATATTGGTGCAAACAAATGGCTATGCTGGATCTCTGATTGAGATAAAATAGAAAGAAGAAAAGTGAAAACTACTTCAATGCAGGGCTGGCTCCTTCTTCTTCACCACTTAACCAGAATTCTTGAAATTCTTCCATTACAATATTTACACAAAAATGAAGCCATCAAAGGTTGTGTTTGCTTGGTTTCACAAAAAGAAAAGTCAAAAAAATTTACCATGGATTAAAAAAAAAAGAAACTCATGGTTAAGTGGGAAAAAAAATTTCCAATTTTTTTTTTTTTTTTTTTTTTCTAAAGTTGGTCCAAACAAAGCCCAAAGAAGATAAAGCAAGAGATACCCAATCCATGGAACCATCACAAAGATTACCAAAATTAAAGAAAAGAACAAGAAAGATAATTGTAATGAGAACAAGAAAGTAAGAGCAAATACAAAAGAATCTCTCATCCATCAAGGGAAAAGAAAAGAAATTTTATACCTTTATGCGTGTAACAATGGCAATTAGCAATAGTTGGTTTATGGTAAAAATCATTCTAAAAAACAACATTAGCAGCAGTGTAGAGATCACGATCTCCACAACTGTACCTAATCAACCCAGCTTGTCTCGCAGACTCAAAATACTGAGTTATGGATGGGTTCATCCCGTCCCGTGTCCACCCCTAAATATATGTTTAAGACCTTGGTCAAAGTGCTTACTAGACAGATGCACTGACATCAAGACTCTCTCAAGCAACCACATATGCCACAGAGTGATCAGCCAAGATCTTCTCACTCTTCAAATTCCGAGACTGTTCCATTGCAAGTTGTGTCATCTTCTTCTTGATAACACAAACATCATCATCCGAAACCTTGGTGAGATCCAGACACACCAGCAGTAGAGAGAATAGTCTTTTCGTACTCATTCAACGCACGAGAAACCTCCACTTTACTTTTCTCCACAGCTCGATTCAATTCTTCAGCCTCCCGAACAGCAAGACGAACATCGTCTTCCTCACATTTCTTAAAAGAACTCGGAAGAGGAACAGTCTCAGGAGCAGAACCAACAAGCCTCTTCCGCTTTAAAGTGTGGCCAAGACTAACGGGCTGGCAGGCTAAGGAGCTTTCCTCTACCTGATGGTCGGATCAGCACCACCAACGACATTAGGAGCAGCGAGATCCGTAACTTTCTCGACAGAGCACACTTCCCATCAACGCTAGCATCACCAATGCTAGCAGAAACAATACGCTCCTTCGCCTTGTCAGAGACAACAAAAGTGACAGCACGAGAAAATGTGACATCAGAGTTACGATTTTCAAGAACCAAAGAACGCTCCAAAGCATTCAAGTTCTTAATGGCATACAAATTGAGAAATTCCTCTAAATTAATACAAGGAAGCGAGAGAAACCGCTCTCGCACTTCCTTTTTCGCTTCAGTCAGATGCAAATTTGACCACCTCTTGAGTTCCCGGAACGTCCGCAAAATGGGCATGTTGCCAAGCATGAAATACCCAAACTTCATGGAGGCGTAGAACCACGGCTTTGCCCATGACCAGTAATCATCCTTCGGCTTCCCAAACAAGTAGGAGGCCGTTGTAAGAAACGTCTCCCTTCATCATGCCTTACATGCTTAAGTCACGCAGAGAGTTAACTACGCACATTATATAAAATAAAGGGGACATTCGATGAAAGGCATGAAAACATAACTAAACTATACTCTGTCCAAATTCATTCTCTCCCACAGATTAACTAACTTAAGCATCGGATTACTTTCAGCCACAAAACAGGTAGTCTTTGGCAATCTAACCCTGTTTTGCAAGCCAAATCTCTAGGATAACAAATTTGGACACATCAAGATTCACTTGTATTATACATTGAAAAGGAAATAGAATGTCATTTTTTTCATAAATTTCAGGCGAAACACATTTAATCAAATATTCGTATCTAGGAATGTTTGGGTAGATCATTGTAATGGAGTGCCAATTTTGATAAAGCGCTAAATACATTGCAAAGATTTGGCGTTACAGGAATTCTACATACATCCCACTTTCGCAAAACCAAAGTACAATCCATTTTCCTCGGGATGTTGCGTCCCTTGACAATTAGACGGGTTTGTGTCAGAGTTTACCAGTAGCCCACAAAACGAAAGGACTATCATTACATACACAGCAAATGATACCATTATCTAATTAGAATTCAGATGTAGTCCTGCAAATGATACCATTATCTAATTAGAATTCAGATGTAGTCCTTAGGGGCTTTCAGATTTTTTACGAGTACCATTTTGCATGTCATTTTTTTTTTACATAGAAGACTAAATTCTTGCTCATATGAATTAAAAAAATTTCCCAATGGCCTAGCGTCAGTCATCCAGCTTCTAGCCTATTTTTAAGATTCTCAAACCCAACCAAACCAATTTAAAAGGTTCAAGAGCAAGATAATTTGATCGCAGTAGAGCCTTGGAAGCCATTGATCACTGTTTTTCAAATGAATTTGTTCTGAAGTAGTTAGTGTCTACAATAAAGAACATGAATTGCTATCATCGCAGTTGGTTGGACCTGAGTGAAACAATCTATAAAATTGCATCCAAACTGACAGATTGGTTGAAACATTGCTATATTTACTGAGGGATAGAATCCATGTAAGGATGAAATGTAGATTGGTTGCGCACAAGGATCCCATTACATCCCTTCTCTGTTCCAAACTTACAACAACCCAATTACCCAAACTCGGCCTATTACAAGTATTTTGCGAAACAAACCCACTCGATCATTAACCCCCATACCATATATGTTAACACATTACTAAGCTGCAACATTTTTAAGAAGGAACATTCACACATCGCACGATGGCTGCAAGCATCTTGAGAAGAATCCAAGTCGCTCTTTCTGCAAATTCATGCATACATTTATAATTTGCAACTTAAGGAACACAAATATAAAGCAGTTTTAAAAAAGTGTTAAAAGTACCCTCTTAGGTGTTGAGGCACATAGAAACTCAGGAGGAATTCCATAAAGATCTTCATCAACAGGTTTAGGAGCTGCTCTCCTCCTAGGTGGATCAGGAGAAGGAGAAGAATAGAGTTGAGGTTCCATCAAATCACAGACACTGCCTTGCTTTCTTCCTCTCTGCTCCTTCACCACACATGGGTATTGGGGATAACCTTTTTCTGCACCCTTTGTCTGTTCATAATTTCAAAACCATCAATCATTATTATTATCAATATACTTTAGTTACAAATTCTTCTAAAACATAATTATTGCATGTAAGTTGTCTAATGGGCATGAACAACCACCACCACTTCTTTACAATGAGGGACACCCATTATGATGGAGGTAAGATCATCCCTTAAAAAGTATACAAAGGGGTACCAAAACTTTAATGACTATCAACATTTTTTAGTTTCTTTTTTTACACAAATAAAAAAAAAAGAGGTTTTAACAGATAAAATAACATAAATTTCCTCAGTACATATGAAAATCCATTTTATGCACTAAAAAAACCAACAAATAAAAAAAAAAAATTGAATAAAGGTTAAAACAAAAGATGTGAGGTTTTGGTATGTTAAATTAATATTTTTGGGAAATGAGAGTGGGAGTGGGGGAAGGGGGTGGGGTGAAGATTAAAAATAAGATTTGTCCCCTTGTGACAAAAGTCATGGGGGTGAAAGTCTTGATTTCATGATATTATAATATATCCATGGATAGGATATTGGTGCAAACAAATGGCTATGCTGAATCTCTGATTGAGATAAAATAGAAAGAAGAAAAGTGAAAACTACTTCAATGCAGGGCTGGTTCCTTCTTCTTCACCACTTAACCAGAATTCTTGAAATTCTTCCATTACAATATTTACACAAAAATGAAGCTATCAAAGGTTGTGTTTGCTTGGTTTCCCAAAAAGAAAAGTCAAAAAAATTACCATGGATTAAAAAAAAGAAAGAAACTCATAGTTTTTTTTTAAAAGTTGGTTCAAACAAAGCCCAAAGAAGATAAAGCAAGAGATACCCAATCCATGGAACCATCACAAAGATTACAAAATTAAAGAAAAGAACAAGAAAGATAATTGTAATGAGAACAAGAAAGTAAAGAGCAAATACAAAAGAATTTCTCATCCATCAAAGGAAAAGAAAAGAAAATTTTATACCTTTCTGCGTGGCACAACAGCAATAGTTGGTTTATGGTACAAATCAGTCTGAGAAACAACATTAGCAGCAGTGTAGAGATCACGATCTCCACAACTGTACCTAATCAACCCAGCTTGTCTCGCAGACTCAAAATACTGAGTTATGGGAAGTCCATCTGCATAGTCCCAGTCCCCAAATGCAGGAATGTTACTCCTCTTGTAATCCTACACACATTCAATCAACCCCATAATTTAAATTTAATTACATATGAGAAGAGCAAAATAGAAAACAACTACAACTTACATCCATAACTTGAACAAAGAATTGTAGAAGAGGGAGGAGAAGTGAGTGTGGAACTTAATAACAAGAAGATGAGAGGGTAGAGAAGAAAGGAAAATATAGGCGTTTGGGGAATGCAGAGAAGAGGAGGCTCTCTGGCTTGCTTGCTTGCTTTATTTATGAAAACATTGGATAACATGCCAATAAAGTAGGCTAAGGTCTCGAATCTGGAGCCATATTATATTGTAATTGTCGTTGTTGGCTGCAGAGAGGAGTAAGTTTGTTGACCCTACCACATCTCCACATGGTCCTGGGTGAAGAAAATAAATGAAAAGAAAATAGAAGCCAAAGTCAGTGAGTCACAAGAGGGATATACTACAACACACACACCAACTTTTCTAGGGTCTAGAGAGCCAGGCACGCACAGCTTGCTTTTCTTTGTTGGTACATGGAAAAAGAGGTGGCAAATACAGGTTTGACCTTAATGGGGCTTCGATGTATGTGCCAATGACCTCTACAAAAATAACTACTAAGTACTTCTACACTACATACTTTTTTCTAGTGTTTATACTTTATACTTTCTTCGGAGTGAAGAGTTCAGAAGTCTCAGATCTATTGTCTGCTCTGCTTGAGCAAACACATATGTCAACCAGACAAACCCCTTTGACTATTATTGTGTTTACTTGTTGACAAATTTTCCATAATCTCTTATCTGATTTGATTTCTTAATTTAATCAGGAAGAGAACAAATGCACTAGAGTCTTTTTCTGTTGTTTGTTGGAAGAGCATTGAGGAGTTCAGAATGAGTTTTGCTAATTGGATGGACCACCCCCCCAAGTTAGAATGTATGACTTGAATCTCAACTGTTAACCATGCAATTGTATGACCAAGTGTTATACACATCTTAATGTACCACCAACTTTCATTATGACAAGGGGAGTTAGCAGCAGATCACATGCTATAGCATTTCATCTATGGAATTTCACCAAACATGTTTTGTGTGACTGGGTTAGGTGCATTCATTATGGACTCGAGATGAATATGAATATGTATCTCCAATGGAATTTAACTTGATGCCCTCGACTCTTTAACAATAAATAAACTTGATGTCCTTAATATATCAAGATTGTCGATCACTGGGAAAATAATTTCATAGTGTCAGATTTGACAAAAATCACCATATATCTAGAAAAAATGTCATATATTATGCTTGAATTGTGATACTGTCATATATTTAGCGATGTTGATCATGCTCAATTAAAATTATTTTGTCCAAGATCATTCTGAATACTGTCTCACCCATCTCCATTTTAGTTCAACGAGATTGGCATGCTCAAGTTGCAACCCTAATTAGAAGATCTCTAGAATGACCATCACCATTGGTAACACTAGTGAGATGTTTATATTACAAGTCCTAATATAAGCACCAATGGGGGTACCAGTTCAATGGTAGGTCTGTGGCAGATAAAATCACGACTCTAAGATTCAAACCCTATCAACGGCATTTGAAGTGGGAGTGACAAATCAATAAAAAGTAGGGTTGGACAAAAAACTGATCAAATCGATTAAACCGACCGAACCGATTGGTTCGGTTTAAATTCTGTTTGAATCGATTTTAAAAAATTCAAAACCGAAGTGGTCGGTTCGATTTCTATGTGATTTTAACCGACCAAATATATATATAATAAATAATATATTTTATATATAAATAATATAATATGTTTAAAATAGTCAACCGATTCACTTTTAGTCGATTCGATTTACAGTTTAGGTGAAAAACCGAACCGACATTTCAATTTTCAACCCTAATAAAAAGCCAAGCATATGTGGTGGAAATGGGTCAACGGATTTAAAAAAAAAAAAAAAAACCTCAATGTAAGTAGTATTTTTGAAAAAAAGTGAAATCATTGATCTTTTGGTACACTGGTAGGAGAGAAGAGCTAGCAAAAAGATTTCAAGCAGCAGAGGCGCGATTCTAGCGTTGGTAGCTGCAGTCTTTTCCATTGACTTGAGAGTTGAGACACACACAGCTTGCCTTTGCCTCTGCCTCTCATCCAGACTATTTTGGCCTTAAAAGTTGACTCTAAGCGACTGCTCTGTTACTCTGGTTTTCTGATCATTAGGTACAAAATGGGCACTGGACTTTTTGAAAAGATTCGGCCTATTTATATAATCATAAGGCCCAGCTCATTTGCACCACCGACATAATCTAGGAACAATATGCAAGTTTTGTGACACAAATAAGAACTTCCTACCAAAGTCTAAATGATCATATGCTTGAAGCGCCGTGCACGAGCAAATGCAACGTGTACACACTCACATGCTTATGGAAAAGTAACTCTTTATTTGGTGAATTTGCAATTATCTTGACCTTAACAAATGTCACAAATAGCAAAAGGTAGGTTCTGTGAAGGTGAGTAAAGTTTGGAAGCTACTTTTGGTTTTTTACACTGTACTTAAATCTCTTCAAAATACAACAACCACAAACACCATCAATGAAAAGAGTAAGAAGTGTAAAAAAAAAAACCTCGCTCCTGGAATCGTTGTTTTATTTACAACCTGCTCTGGGTTTTTAGTTCAGGCTGGGTGGGGGATTATACAATGTAAAATTCTAAATGTCGAGGTTTTGGGCGAGGAAATCAGCGAGGGAAATGAGGTGGAGGAGTGGAAGCCGTTCAAAATCCTCAAGATGCGTGTGTTGACTTTCTGTACGCACATCCCGAGGAAGGTGAACGGCTCCCACCCCGCCACCTCCCTCCCCTCGCTCATTTCCTCGCCCAAAACCTCGACAATAAGAAAGACCTTTGTCATAAAACAAAAGAAACAGTAGCATTTGCTATGCGTCGAGGGAAAGGGCGAGGAAAACAGCGAGGTAAAGGAGGTGGCGGGGGGTGAACCGTTCACCCCCCTCGAGATGTGTGCCGCACGCACATCTCGAAGGAGGTGAACGGTTCACCCCCCGCCACCTCTTTTACCTCGCTGTTTTCCTCGCCCTTTCCCTCGACATTTAGAATTCCCGTAAAAACAAACATATGAGACAAAAGGATAAGCCTTCTTTCACCTTTATCACTTTGTACATCTTCCCCCGTTTAAAATACAGAGGAGATGTAGGTCCAAAGGACAACACACCCTTTAAGCTTTTTATCAATTTGTCCCTACTGTACTCTAAAAACAATGATGAAAATTGCCTTCCAAAAAATACAACAATGATGAAAAACTTCCTGTGTTTTTCAGAGTGCAAGCCAAATGAACAAAGACCAGCTAAACAAAATAAGAATTTTCTTTTTCCATCTTCTGGGGACATTCCTGCTTGTTTGTGTAAATACAAATTCGACTAAAATTTCCCAACCCAACTGTTTTGATAATTGACCAAATTCAGATGATTATCCATGTTCTTTGTCGCACAGCTCATAGAACAATAGGCAAGACACTGCTGTACATAAAACATTGAAGGTATGTATGCATCTTTGACAGGCACGAGACGAGCAAATTCAGAATCTCTTAAAATTTTAGTTGGAATTTACTTTGTAAGATACTTGCCCTGAGCTTTTTAAGACCGCTACCCAATCCAACATCCAATGACGCCTCTGCAAAAGTTCACAGTGCCTATATGATTGTAATTGAATGGGTTTTGATCCTTCAGTCTCTTTACGTAGGTTAGACAAAGTCCTCATCTTAGTTCCTTTCAAACTGGGGAACGTATTTCGCGGTATCAAATGACTGATTCTTGGCACCTGAATCACAAAAGTTGTAGCCGGTACCTCTATGCATGGGAGCAAAGGCTGCAGCAGTAAACAAGAGATGTTAAGAGCAAAATAAGGAAATATGTTATACACTAATCTAAAAAAGGTTCTGACAGAATACACATACACATAAATACATCTTTGCGCTATTTAAATGTTCAAATTGTTAATACTGATTCATCTGGTGTGCACCCTCTCATTTGGTTTTGACCCCTCTGATTTAAATCCACATTTACTTAACCTACATTTTCTTCTTTGGTTTTAACTTTTGTCCAGAAGATGTTATTGTGCAGATTTATAAGAATGTGAGTTGTTTGGGCTTCATACAGCCAAGCCATCACTCTTTCTCTCACTCCAAGTGAAATAATATTTGAAGATGGACACTTAAAGCGAAAAATCTACAACTGTATCATTGTAATGGACAGCACTCGTGCATAAATTATGCAAGTCCGTTTGAATGGTGAAAACCAGTAATCTTGCACAAATCTTGCTCTTGGTTTCTTGTATGCTATGGGAAAAATTAAATATATCTCTACTTCTTCTTTCACAAGATTGTAGTCTATCACAATTTTATGGCCTAGTGGAAACAATAATTTTTGTGAAGCAGAGAAAATCACTAAGCAACAATTATAGCTTGTACGTAGGAATTTGGGAATAGCTACAGATATATCAATCATCAACCAAGAATTCAGAACTCAGAAGTGTAGAAGCGACATAAAGAAGAGCTTCTGACTATCTTATTCACCCAAATCGATTCACCCTATGCAACAGTTAAGGGATTGACCTTTGCAAATGAGCCGGGCATTTTTTCTCGTTATCCAATAGTAGTGTTAGTCTATTCTTTTTCCGGCTACGCCTATATTAAGTGTAAACGCTTATATAAAACTATGATGGAGAAAGATCCTCACTGATTCGTTTTGGATCAAGTAGGTCGGTCATCATAGCTATCTTCTCAAGGTCTTGCGAACTTGAATATCTAGACACGCTTTCAATGGATTTATACTATGTGCCAACTAAAACTACTTGTCCATCTAAACCTGTTATAGGTAAACTAGTCATAGGTAAGGAAATTCCCTTGTTTAAAGGTGAAGTAAAAGACAAAGGAAGTAAATTCAAGTAAATAACACTATCAAGGTCTAGCAACCGTGAGTTGAGAGCACTTATTTAGCAGATGTACCTATAGGTAGTGACAGGATATACTTAAACCATATATTTTCTCATTAAAAAGTGGATTATTCATGAAGTGGAAGAGAACAAAAATTGTTGATAGAAATGGTAACTCAATATGTACTCGAAAGCTCTTCAAGTCAGTCTGTATTGAAAAAAAAAAGTGTAACTCCAAACTTGCACTGCTATGTGTCAACACCTAGGTATTCAGACGTCGCTGACCATGATTGAATTTGTTTGTTAATTGTTATTACCTGTATCTTCTCAGTATGAAAAAAATATTCTACTTCACTAATAAGTTTAGCCCTTTAGGTATTGTATTGTACAAAAGTAAAAATTCCACTAGACTGAGATTAAACAACCAGAGATACATAACTCAAGATCCTTCATACAGGCGAAAAGACCAGAACATACTTATAACATATAAAAAAAATTGGAACCTCTGAGAAAAAAATAATTTTGATGATCCAAGCATGGGTCCCGTTGGACTATCCAATTAAGTGTCGTAATGACCAAACTTATGCACAACGTTTTCTTTTCTTTTGAAAACGACGTGCCCTTGGCATACTTAATGAGAGAAGGATTATTACGAGAACTTAAAAGCTATTAAGAAAAAAAAAACTCTCATGCTAATCTGCATCCTGTAAATTGTATGCATGTAAACCAAATTTAAATGAATAATGATAGTCATTGAAAGAAGTGACAGCACTAACATATCCAATAAAGGGCTCTGTTTGCAAAAGAAAAATCCACGACACATGCAACTAACCTTTTTCTCTCATTCTTCTCTCCCTATCAAACTCAAACTTATCCCGAATTTGACCAACCTTTTCCCGAGTATCATCGACTCTGCTTCCCCGAAAACCTTGGTCCTGGAGTTTAAATTCACAAGATGCCATTAGATCAGATACAGGTAACAAAAACAGGCATCTTTATCACAACTTACAGACCAAAAAAATGCATTCAGAAAGGGCAAAAGTGAATACTGTGAAGTGCCAAACATAGACGATTATATATCCCCAAGTTTGAAATAATGCAACACAATTTTGAAAATCCACAAAGTTGTGATAATGTTTTTGTTAAGAGAGAATAATTTTAATGATATATTAAGAGTTGTTATGGGAAAGCAAAGGGTATGGTAAGCAGAATGTTTGAAATTTTTAGTGAAAGCTTATCAATGATTCAGGGGTGTTCCTTCATTACCAATAACACAAGGAAAATATGGATTAAACAATTCCCTAAGAACTGAATTCCTTCCTTGGATAATTTATCCAAGGTAAGCTTCTCACAGTGGACAACTTGAAAAAGAGAGAGCTTCAAAACTCTATACCATTGTCTTCTTTGTGAAGAGACTGTGAATCACTTTTTCATCAACTCTCACTTTGTTAAAGCTGTATAGGCTACACATGGCCAATAGAAGGAACAATACATGCATAGCTATTGGGATGGAAACTGAATAATCTATCAAAAGCAGGGGAAACGTATTTGGCAGAGAGGAGTATCCATTTTGCGGCATGGGCCATTTGGAAGGAAAGAAACAGGATTGTTTTTTATGGGACGACATAAAATTGAAGAATGTCTTCTCTCAATTAAAGAAGATATGCAGCAAAGGGGTTCAACACTTAACTCTAAACAGAATACGAGATCGATTCATGTTTAGCTAGGATAACTTTAATTTTTGAGGTCAAACACAGACTAAATAAATAAACCAACCAAATAATACAAATCCTATTTTCAATCAGTTTTACTTTCTCGTTGTGAGTTACTCACATTTGCTTGTTGTGAGTTCCTTACATGTGCTTGTAGTTGTTTCAGCAATAAAATCTGGCTTGTGTTTATCTCAAAGACTTGAAAGCTAAATGTCTCTGAATGGAAGTTAGGAACATAACTCAGAAATATTACCCTTCTGGGATAACCCTGAGATGAATAAATCTATCTAAATAAAAGTGGTAGCTGTTTTAAAAATGAGATTGAAAAGATAGACAATCTGTCACAATGAAAAACTTAAAAATACAAGCCTTCAGTTACTAGTAGCATTTTAGCCAAGGCGACAACTGCACATGCCTTGAGGCGTTTTTTACATAAATTCACATTAAGATAAGGCAATGCGCTGCAAGCCTGCAATACAATAAGGCGCGCACATCAGTGCGCCTAGCGCCTCAGACATGAGGCATGTGAGGTGCACGCCTTGCTATTTTTACATAGATATTTTATCATATTTATTTTACATATTCAATTTATTTTTAAATATTTACAAGTTAATTTTACATATCCTCACTATACAGCCTGCACATTATGATTGGGGTTTGAGCTGCTTCACAAAACCCTTACTGTTGTCAAGGGGTTGAAAGATTCATATTCTAGATCTTCTTCAAATCATCACTCCTTTTGCTCCACTTCTCTCAATCTCATCTCTCATGCATTTTATTTATTTATTTATTTACTTAACAGCAACTACTTTAAGTCTCTTATAGTCTATCGACTCCCTTTCTTTTCTTTTTTTAAACTTCTACCAAATCACCTTAACAGAACCCTTTCTGAAGGGAAGGCTTGACACTTCCATTTGTGCATATGATATTGACAATGAAGTTGGGAAACACCCACCAAACATCACAAGCTCTTAGAAAGTGATCCAAATGTCTGGTGGGAGAGCAATGCAGAAAGATCTCAGGATTGCATTCCTAAAAGCACAGAATACAATCAAGGTTTACTACATCTCTTTGGGGAAAGGATTTAGGATGTCTATAGAGTGGGATGTTTCCATGCAAGTTCTGGAATGAGAAAGGACGTCATAGGAGTATTATTTTCTCCACCCTCATCCACCAAGTATTTATAAAGGGAGCAAATCATAAAGACACCTCTTGAACCAACCCAATTCATTCTTGTTGGCACCATTAATGCAAGGGTCTCCATCAAGTTCCCCTGCTTCTTTCATTTGCTACTAAGGTTTTTCTAAGGTAAAGGTTCTACCCTCCCCATCTACACAACCTTCAATTTTTTTTTTGACAAAGCCATTGATAAAGAGGGATACCTGAAAGGCTCTTGGAAACTTATCTTTAAGAGCCACAATGTTTCGCCGTGTGAGGGACGGGAACTTGATCTTTTCCAAGAGTGCACGGGGATTAGACACGAGACCTACACCATGCATCTCCAATTCGGCTTAATGGATCTCTGGTTAGCTTTTCCAAGAGTGGACGGGGATTAGACAAGGGTCACTGATTGGGTTATTTATGTGGCAATTTAGTGTAAATCAGGGATAGACCGATTCGAATTAGGTATTTAGTGGTTGAGTTTAGCGGTTACCGATTAATCGGTGAGACTCCAAAAAATCAGCGAGACCCCTAAAATCGGTGATAAATCGAGATTGTTTTGTTGGATGGTGGTGATTATTGCTCTATCTTATGACTTTTGTTGCTCTATAATACTTATCTTATTAATCTTTATTGTCAAGATATGTTATTCGTTATAAATTACATCAGTGAGGGTACACTTTGAAAAAGTAGACTGATTAAATCCGATTAATCTTAAATCGGTCTTGCACCGCGAAGGGTCCGTTATCCGCATTTACTACATAGTCACCGTTACTCTTTATATGGTGAAAGTATTGAATGGATTCAAAATTGATGTCAAAGGCTCTAATCATGAATACTATTAAGGTTTTCACTTTTCATTATTTATTATTATGATCACTTTTTTTCACAAGGCAGGACAAAAAAATAAAACACAACACTATATGAATGTGAGTGTAAATTCATTACCCATCCCCCCCCCCCAAAAAAAAAAAAAAAAAACACTATCTGAACACAAGTCACCCACCCAATCGAACGTAAAGGTGCTAAAAAGTACTTCCCTGATGATTCGCATTGAGGTTCCCCACCTCCACAGAGACTCTTTGATTGATAGGAACAATGGTGTGAACTTCTATATTTCCCAATCAATGACAATCAATCATGAATAGTCTCATCTGGACTTCATACAAATATGGGTTTGGGCAATGCTGGATGAGGACTTGTTGACCAATTGCTTTTTTCTGGCAATCTGAATGGCGGCAAAAGGAGCCTGGCAGGGGATGAAACTTTAGAGAGAACTGAGAACAGGTTGAAAACGTAAAAGAAATTCCTTGCGAAAGTAAGTAGACTGACCCTTATCAAATCAACTCTTGCTTTCCCATATTTTTGCTCCATTCAAGCAAATGTGGCAACAGAAGGGGAAAGATTGATGAGCGACTTCTTATCAGATCTTCCGACTAGGCGAGAAAGTTTCACCTTATGGCTTGGGATACAGTAGCATCTGTTGCCCATATTCTTCAGGTATATTAGAGATGCTTTGATCTGAATGTGGTCATGGCATTTTGAAAACGAAAAGTATTGCGGAGGAGTATCAAAGAAAATATTGGCCTAACTGATAGGAACAGCTTATCAGTGGTAAGTACCAAGAATAGCCCTTTCTGTTTTGTTTTTGGACAATTCTCATATCTTATTCAAAGTGGTCTCAGGATTTGAGATTTTGTTAGGAGCAGTTGAAAGTGCAACAAACCTGTGAAGATCCTAGTCTACACATGCACTGAAATAATGTAATAAGAGGACTTGGAGATTCAATAAGTAACTAAGTAAGATTATCTCAGGATACATGCACCTCACAACCAATAAACGTACCCAAGGACAATAGTCAACCATGTTCATGACTACAAGAAAGAGAATCTTGACTAAGGAAGATGAAACACTGATAAGGAACGCCAAGAAACTCTCATAACGTAATACTTGGAAACTTCCGATCCATAATATCTAGGAATTCCCAATTCCAACCACTTAACCCAGTTAATGATTGATCAGAAACAGCTAATTGAGCATGTTGTGTCATCAAACATTATACGCCTCACGCATATTATACACATCAGGAACATAAGAGTCGTGAAATACCTTTATTAATGTAAATACATATTGGAAAAGTGAAAAATCAATAAGTATCAACATAAATGGGTAACTAATGGCAAAACCCCATCACACTAAGTTAGAAAACACCATTCTATAAATCAAATGAGGCAAACTTCTTAAGGTACAAATCTTTGTTTTGGAGTTAGTTGCACACTCTTCAGGCTCTATATAAAGTCGAAGTGTTTTGTAGGTACACCATCCACCTTGTTCCAGGGCATCCAAATCTCCGACAAATCTTTGGCCAGGGTAAAAGGTAAACATCTTCAGCATCTAGCATCTCAAGAGGTCAAAGATAGAAGTTACTACAACATCTTTGGCTGTCTGAAATAAACTTAGGTCCCCATCATCATAATGGTGTCGATTTAACTGATGTTCACAATGAAACACAAATGGCATCAACTCCATATATAAACCTCTAGTTTGCATTTTCATTATGAACCTCACTTCAGTTCAGACCTTATATTGGTCACCACCATTGTGATAACATCCCACAGTGAAACCAAAGATGTGAAAGAAATATTTAGATGCAACTTCTCAAGATGCTACATAGGAAAACGTTTGGATCAACTGATACTAAATAAAAAAGTACTCCGTCACTAAATGAGTATAGGACTCAAAGAGTGTGTAAATATAAAAGAATGATTGTGTACCTTGAAAGGTCCAAGATGTGCGTGTTTGCAAGGTGAACTTATGTAACTCCAGTGAACAAGGCTTTTGCAATTAATATCCATTATTTGGGAGGTTCTTTTATTCACATGCATGAAGTATGTTTATCTGGGTGTTTCACGACTCTCACTTCTCCCATTGTGTATTAATGATTTTGACATGACATGTCTTTTAATTGGTCTAAGCATGTCAGATATTCTGTATCTGTTGGGTGCTCCAAGTATTACATAACTCAGTCTTCAACCATGACTAAACCATGATTGAATCAACTATTAGTGCATGTTTGACCACTAGCCAATGGTTGACTATTGACCTTGGGTGTGCTTACGAATTGTGGGTTTCTAACCCCTTCAAGATCATCTTGCTTGTACCTCTCAAAGAATCGAAATGCACAATTTAAGGCACATGTAAAATTGGGTCAACATAGAACTCAAAAGATTTTAACGATATTGTATTATTGTCTCTAAGAAGAAATTTTAATGCGTTGCGAGGGACAAGTATATTATTATGCAAGGACTTAGATGCAATTATAGATAACCCTCTTATATAAATAGATAAATACACGAGGTGGAACAATGAACATTACATTGTTCTCACCTTTTCTCCTTTCCCTCTTTCTTGCTCTCTTCTCCTCTTTTCTACCTTCTCTTATTGCTAGGTTTAAATTACTTTGATTTTGAGAGTCTTAAAGTTAACTTAATGATTAGGAGATCGACTTTGTTGCAGCCCTCTTTGAGATCCTTCATCAACATTTCAGTCATATATTGAGTTAAGGTGATGAAAAAAAATGCTTTGGCGTTGGAAGCCCGGATGGATTCTACCATTGTTTCTCTTTTAGAAATTCTCACCTTCAGAGTAGTAAGGAATTATGTTTCTCTTTTTGAAATTTCCAACCTTCAGAATAGTAAATCCTTTTGTGGAGGCCAATTGCAAGATCATCTGGTTAAATTAAAAACCCCCCATGTCAATTTCTATTTTAAAACTGTTGCTGAGGAGAAAGTTTTAACAGTGGATAAACTAAGATGATGTGGAATCTTGATCCCAAATCAGTATGCTCTCTGCCACTTGCTTCTAAATCTAAGTTGTAGGTATACACAGGCTATTTGGAAAGAGTTATTAGCATAACTGGGAGTCAGCAAAACTATCAGCTAGACTACTGGGTACTCTGGAATGAATTGCTCATTCCCTTACCAACACATTTGTAACAACTCAAGAAGACCAATCGGGTAAAAACTCTTATTAAGTTGCAAGAACCCTACTTAAGAATGAAGATCATGAAGGTAATATGGAGTCTCCAATCAAGAACAAACCATCTGAAATTCCCTCACTAATTCAATCTATGATTCCCCGTGAAATGTAAAAGTTTATGGAACACATCCATCGGAAATACATCTCTGCATCTGTCACTATGACAAGATATATCTTGGGAGTCTTTTCTGATCCAATCATTCATGTCCAAAGAGGTATGGTCAGAGTTGATACCTCCTAAATCCTAATGAAGGTCTTCACAATACATCCTAATGACGGCATTTGACGAAATCAACCATATAATCATCATACCTCCCAGGCTCCCAATGACGATCACCATTTCCCTCTTGTGTAAAGGCATGTGAAGAAATCAACCACATAATCCTCAATTTTAACCAGATTTTCACTGATCTACCATCAATTAATTGTTTAGAAAATCATTAAGCCTCCAACCTAAGGTTTCATATGCATTGAAGTCCACTTCACATCGGGCAGACTAATTATCCTCCACTTTTAGGATTCATCAATCTCCAGCTTAACCTGCACCTTTTGGGAAGTCAGGATACAAGGGGGCCCTTTCCTCAAGATTATCAATAGCCACTACGTCCTCCAAAGAATCGCTTTCACCTCCAACCTCCCAAAGTAGTTGTTACCCCAATCACCAATCTTCCCTTCAAAATATTTAAGCTTGAAGCACATAAGATGCCTAGACGACCAATCCACTATGTTTCCTCCCACCAATGCTCCAAAAAATAAAGGAAATTGTTCAAACCATGTCATCTCAAACCCAAACAGCCCCTTTTACAAGTACATGAAGCTTTTCTAAAATGATGGACAAATGATTGGAACCCACCCTTGGGGAAGCCACTAAATCCACCTTACACCAATGGTCAACCAATCCTACGACACCAAGAACATATTTATTCTGCATATAACCGGATGCGCTAGGTTTAGTTCAAGTAAAATCCACTCCACACTTGCGACTTTCCACCACTTCACAACTTTGGTTAAGGTTGGCAAATTTTTCACATGCTTCGCAGAGGTAAGGTTTATCATGTCATAATAAAGTTCGTAGACATACAAGTCTTCATTTAATCATAATGTTCCTGCCATCAAATTTTAATGGTAAAAATAGGTATGTTTCATTAAATATGTGTTTTTCTAGTTTCCTCGACAGCATCATTAAATGATTTGGAGAAAATAAAAAATAGAAAATCATGTGATTATCAAGCATGTGAACTAGCCTATGTAAAACACTTTTTCTAATTGCTAAAAACTAACATGCTAAGAAGAACCTTGAGCTTATATAAAAGGGCCTTACAAGTATGCATTCAAACTCCAACTTCATAGCCATATATTGACATTCAAATGTCATCCTAGGCAAAGATCTACAGAAATAAATCTCAGAGTAAATGTCTTTGGATTTATTTGAAGAGGGTATATCTTTTACACACAAAAGGGAAGCCAAGAAGAGTTATTTCATTGATAGACATGTCGAACTAAGAAGTCGGAAACTGGAGTCGCTCAGATAAATCCTCTTGTAGAAAACAATCGGCAATCTTTACAAGACTGATTTCTCTCTGCTTTATATTACATTGTTAGAGTCATTATTATAACTTGTTATAGCTGTACAGGTGCTCCTACGTGTAATTTCAGCAATCAACACACTGTCTATCAACTACTTTCCGAGTTCAATTCTTCAGCAAGTTCTACCTAACCATAGAGGATTAATCTCATCTACATCAGATATCTCCTTTTCTGTTTGATTAACATGCAAATTATATCTAACAAATAAAGGAGACCAGCGAAACAACAAAAATGAACACTGAGGATAAAAATTGTCTCATGGGCATGTTGTTAATAAATAAAGATTAGGTTTTGAGCAGTAGTACCTTGGGTTGTTCCGGCTGAGCTCGCCTTTTCCTGAAAAACAGACAAAAGGGTAAACAAAATTCCTTCATGGAACCAATAAAAGAAGTAAAGAACTAAAATGGGTAGAACGCAGAGCACCTGTATGGCGAAAAGTCTAGGTCATCATCTTCAGCAGATTCATAGTTAGCATGATCCTGGGCGAGTTTCTTGGAATACCCTTCATCCCAATAAAGCCTCTCCCAATTCTCTCTAAGTTCTTGATAGAGTTCAATGTAGCGTTTGCAGAAGGGCTCGTGCTCGGACTCCTTGAGAACGAGCCGAGTTCGACGCATGAACTGCTCTCTCATCTGCTTTCGACGCTTGTTGGGAAGATTGTCTCTGGGTATCACAAATCTTTCTCTTGGAGGCACGTTTTCTCCGATTTCGTGCATCTCTCCGTCCACAATCCACCAGTCTGATTTCTTGTCTTCCATCCTTGTTTTGTTGTTCTTCCTGTTGTTGTTATTGTTTCTCCATGTTGAGAATGGAGAAGAAGGAGAAGAACCCAGAGTTCGAAACCAGTGTATTGGGTGTTGGTAGTCGTGGGTTTCATTTCTCATGGCTCTCCGAAGGAGAGACCTTAGTCCTGACGATACAACCATGAGATTGAAAGTGTTGGGTCTCTGGGAATTGCAGGTTTTGTGTTTTTATGCCTCTTTTTCTCAATGATTTTGATGTATGAGCTCCCAATGTCTCAAACTCTGAGCTTGAGGTGCTCTCTACTCAACTCCTCTCTAGCACTCTATTTCACCGAGGAATAGGAGGAAAGTCGAGTGTTGAAAGAATTTAGAGCATCTGAAACGTGCATCCTCAATTTGGATTTGGAAACGACTAGTTCACACCACCATAAGTATTTTTTCACACCATTTTACTCTCTCACACCATCTACTTTATTTCTCACACCACTATACTTTCCCACACCACCTATATAAAAAAAAAAACCAACATTTTTGACATCCTTATTCAAATCGAAACGATTCCTCCCTCTCCCATTCGAATCTCTTCCTTCTCCCACATTCAAATATCTTATAAGTCTCTCCCCACATTCAAATCTCTTGCAAATATCTTTTCTCTCCCTCGAAAATCTCTTCCATCTCCTCAAAATTGAAACCCTTAAAAAATTGAACTCCAAATTGCAACCCCCCAAAAAAATTCAAAAAAAACAAAGTAATCTCATGGAAACTCCAGAAAAATTTTCATCATAAAAACAAAATAAAGTTCAAATTTTTTTTCATAAATCACAAAAAAAAAAAATATTTTGTTCGCCTGAGACAACGCGAGATTTTTGCATTGATGGGCTAACAGTAGAAAAAAAAAATCGCATTGTTCAGGGCGAACAGAAAAAAAAACTCACATTGTTCTGGGCGAACATGAAATTTCAGCAAAAATTTTCAAATAGATTTGCGCGACTTTAGTAATATGATCATAATTTGCTCATTTCAAAACATTTTCAAGTGATTGAAGTTGTGTTTATTAGATAATTAAGAATACTAAACTTTTGTGTTTTGATCAACTTGATAATCAGTCTCGATCGAGCACATAAGTTGGTCGAAAGTCATAGACACTATTCCGTTTTCATTGGGAGACAAATTTGCTCGACTTTAGTAAAATGACCATAACTTGCTCATTTCAAAATATTTTAAAGTAATTCAAGTTGTGTTTATTAGATAACTCAGAGTATTACAATTTTTGTGTTTAATCAACTTGATAATCGGTCTTGATCTAACACATAAGTTGGCCGAAAGTCAGGGACACTATCCCGTTTTTATTATAAGACAGATTTGCGCGACTTTAGTAAAATGACCATAACTTGTTCATTTCAAAATATTTTCAAGTGATTCAAGTTGTGTTTATTAGATTACTCAGAGTACTACAAGTTTTGTGTTTTAATCAACTTATGAATTGTTAAAGAAAGAAACTCTACATATGTTACAGAGTAGGAAAGTATGTATAGAATTGTTAGGAAAGTTGGAATAGAATAATAAGTCTTAGGTTTCATGTTTCCACAAGGTTAGGGCAGAGTTAACTTATATAAGCTTGTGTTTAGTTAAGGAATTCACACAATAATTCAATAACAATTTTATGAATGTTTTATTTTCATGGTATCAAAGTATTTTTCTTTGGTGAACTAAACCCTAGCCGTATAGCGACTTTCTCCGGTGAATCAAACCCCCACAACCGATCGTCACAGTCATTGATCGTTTCAATCAAATGCACGCCACCAAATCAAGTCCAAACGCACAATCATCCAATCTAGTCCAAACGATCGCACAATCATAGTCTCATAGAAGATATCAAGCTCAAGCTGCCGAATTTTGTATTTAGCACATACACTAGCTTTATAAGATTAAAACTTGCAACCACTTGATGAGCTCTCAACAGCTTATCCAGATCCAAATCTGAATGATCCTCGCCCTTCAAGAACGGAGGCAACCAGAACATCGTAGACAATAACACCGCCAGCCCTAACACTAGCTCGACCACACACGAACTTCCAGACGTCGTTTGAAGGACACCAATTGACGCCCGCATTGGTCAAACTCGTTGCTCCCTCTTTCGAAAAAGGCAGAGTTTGGTAATTTTCTTCCTTTTCCATCTAGTCAATATCGATTTTTTCTTAATCTCCATCTCTCCTTCTTTGCCCTAATTTCACCCCCAATGGATCCGCCATTGTTGTTTGTGTTGTTGTGTTGTTGCCCCTTCACAAAAATAGAGAGAGGGAGAACACAACGGAGAACACATAGGAGAACAATTTCTTTGTTGTGATTAAAAAACTTGTTGTGATTTCTCTCTTGGGTCTTGGCTGTGTGAGAAAGCCTTATTCTTTGTTGTTTCTTGCCTGAAGGGAAGAAGAAGATGAAGAAAAACAAGAAAGGAAAAAAACTATTTGGACCCCAGATTTCAAATCCATCAGAACACTACATAGCCGCTGCCACCATGGGCGACAATACAAGCAGTGGTTCCAACACCACCACATCACCATACAACAAGTCTAAGGCTCACAATATTGGTAATGGCATTTCTATTACAAAATTGACAGGTAAAGTACTCTCTCTCAAATCTCATGGCTCCCGTTCATCTTGGATCCTTGATAGTAACGTCACTGATCATATAGTTCATAACCCTCATTTACTCACCTCTTCCAAACCCGTCCACAATCGAACCGTTGAGCTTCCTGATGGTACACTTGCTGTTGTTACACACATTGGCACGACTTTCTCTTATGTTTTTATCTTGCATGATGTTAGTTGTGTTCCCTCTTTTAATCTTAATTTAATTTACATTAGCAAACTCACAAAACATTCTTTTTTCTCACCATTTTTTCTCAACAATTCTTGTCTGATACAGGAACTTCGTTCGGAGAAGATGATTGGGACAACAACTGAGCTTGATGGTTTGTACTACCTGGACGACACCACCACCGTAACTTCCATCACTTGTCACATCACTCAAGACAACAACTATGTGTTATGGCGCCAGGTCACCTTTCAGACAAAACTCACCATTTTTTATGTATCTTTCCTGATGCTAGTACTTGTGTTTCTAATAAATGTGTTATTTGTCCTTTGGCCAAACAAACTATAAATAAATTTTCTTCATCCCATATTTCAAATACTACTATTTTTCCTTATTACATGTTGACATTTGGGGAGGATATCGCGTTGCTTCCCTTTCAGGAGCGCGTTATTTTCTCACCATTGTTGATGATTATACATGATGTACTTAGATTTATCTCATGAAACACAAGTCTGACACACGCACACTCTTAATTTCATTCATTAATTATGTTGAAAATCAATTTTCTTCCAAAATTCAAACCATTCACCGTGATAATGGACTTGAATTTTTTTCCTGACTAATTTTTATGTTTCAAAAGACATTACCCATCAAACTTCTTGTGTCTCTACGCCCAACAAAATGGGGTGGCGAAATGCAAACATAGACATCTTTGAATGTCGCTCGTGCTATTTTGTTTCAAGCACATCTCCCTAAACATGTTTTGGGAGAAGCAATTCTCACTGCTGCCTATCTTATTAATCGCACACGGTCTTCTATTCTTAAAGGCAAACACCTTTTGAACTTCTCTATAACAAACCACCCACCTACTCTCACCTTCAAGCCTTTGGTTGTCTATTTTTTTTTCACACACGCCCAACGTCCTAGCAAATTTGATGTTCATTCTAGTCAATGTGTCTTTCTTGGATACCCTTACGGGCAAAAAAAATGATACAAAGTCTATGATCTCATCCACAAAAAGGTATTATTTATCGTGACGTCATCTTTCATGAGGAGATTTTTTCCTTTTTCTGACAAAATGCACAATCATCTCACAGATCGATCCGACACACTTCCCCAACTAGTCGCCCATGCTTCATTTTTTTATCATCTAACGGTGTTTTTCTCTTATCGGTCGGACCACTCCCATCGATCGATTGCCCAATCTGACTCATCCATCATCGACCGATCGAAACCCGGAACCTCAATCCCAAGAGGTTGCCCCTGCCCCTATTTCACCCTTAGAAGACCCCCTCTCCCACCTCACACCTCCACTCATGCCACCAGTGAACCATCTTATCTTCAACAATATCATCTTGATACTCGATTGCCTTTTTGATTGTCTCACTCATCTGCTTCGAACGTTGGGCCTTCTACAAGTATTGTTTACCCCCTTTATGATTTTATTTTCTATGACCATTTATCCACCTCTCACAAGACTTACACTACTTCTTTTTCTTTAGTTAAAGAATCCACCAGTTTTATGCAGGCTATGCATGATCCAAAGTGGCGTCAAGCCATGAGAAGTGAGATTGATGCTCTAGAAACCAATAACACTTAGACTTTACAACCTCTTCCTATTGGCAAGCATTCGGTTGGTTGTAAATGGGTCTATAAGATCAAACTTAATCCATATGGTAGTGTTGACCGCTACAAAGTCTGTCTTGAGGCTAAGGGATGCAGTCAAGTTGAAGGTATTGATTACAAAAAAACTTTTGCTCCTGTTGCTAAATTGATTACTATTTGTTTTCTCATTGCTCTTGCAGCCACACAGGGTTGGCATTTATGTCAACTTGATGTCAACAATGTTTTTCTTTATGGTGACATTTTTGAGGATGTGAACATGAGTCTTCCTCCTGAATTCGGCCGAAAGATGGAAACTCGAGTATGCAAGTTGAACAAGTCCTTATATGGTCTCAAACAAGCCTCGAGACAATGGTTCCTTAAGTTATCCTCTATTCTCATATCAGCAGGCTACAATTAGTCTAAGGCTGATTACTCATTATTCGTCTGATCTAAGGGTGACAGCTTTATTGCAATTATCATATATGTTGATGATGTAATATTGGCAAGTAATGATCTCCAATACATTGAAGAAACTAAACAATTTCTGGCTGCAAAGTTCAAGCTCACAGATTTAAGAAAATTAAAATATTTCCTTGACATTGAAGTCGCTAGGTCATCAAAAGGGATTGTTTTATCTCAACGAAAATATGTACTTGAAATATTGGAGGACACAGGGTATCTTGGAGCAAAGCCTTCACATTATCCTATGGATCAAAACTTGGTGCTCACACAAGATGATAGAGATTTACTACCAAATTCAGCAACGTACTGCAGGCTCGTTGGAAGGTTGATATACTTAACGATCACGAGACTAGATTTGGTTTATTCTGTACGTGTTCTATGTCAGTTTATGGACAAGCCCAAAAGATCGGATTCGGATGTTGCACACAAAATCTTGAGGTATATAAAGGTTTCACAAGGACAAGATATTTTTTCTCTTCCACCAGCTCATTACAGTTGAAATCTTATCGTGATGCATATTGGGTTAGATGTAGAGACGCTAGGAGATCTATTACAAGTTATTGTGTCATGCTTGGCGATTTACCAATTTCTTGGAAAGCAAAGAAACAAACTACAGTGGCAAGATCTACAGATGAAGCAAAATATAGGGCCATGACTTCCGCATGCTATGAGTTAACCTGGTTGAGGTACATTCTTAATGATTTGCACATTAATCATCCTCAGGCAACCCTCTTGTTTTGTGAAAACAAGGTTGCACTCCATATTGCATTTATTTCAGTTTTTCATGAGCAAATGAAGCATATCAAGATTGATTGTCATTTGATTAGAGAGAATATACAATTCAGACTGAGCATGTTGGAACACTACATCAACCGACAGGTTTGTTCACTAAAGCTTTGAGTACTTATCAATTTGATAATCTTCTTAGCAAGTTGGGTGTTACAAACATACACTCCAACTTGAGGGGGAGTGTTAAAAAAACTCTACATATGTTACAGAATAGAAAAGTCAGTATAGAATATGTTAGGAAAGTCAGAATAGAATAAGAAGTCTTCGGTTTCCTGTTTCCACAAGGTTAGGACAGAGTTAGCTTATATAAGCTTGTATTTAGTCAAGGAATTAACATAACAATTCAATAACAATTCTATGAACATTTTCTTTTCAAGAATCGATCTCGATCGAGTACATAAGTTGGGCGAAAATTAGGGACACTATCCTGTTTTCATTGCAAGATAGATTTACGCGACTTTAGTAAAATGACCATAACTTGCTCATTTAAAACATTTTCAATTGATTCAAGTTGTGTTTATTAGATAACTCAAAGTACTACAATTTTTGTATGATGAGCTTCAGAATTGGTCTCAATTGAAGGTTTAAATTGGTCGAAACTTATCATGTTTTGCATTTTTTTCTTTTTGAGTTTGGGTTTATCTGTTAGGTTATGCATATTTATTGGTGGTGTGAGTGAGAAAGAAAGAAAAAAACTCAATGGTGGTGTGGAGTAGTTGTTGCCTTTGGACTTTGGTCAAGGCTGGAGCTACTCATGTCTGGTGTGGATCATATAAAACATGCACACGATTCGATCCGTTTGACATGTTTCAGCACAAAATTTTGCTTCAACCTGACCTGAAATGACACAAGTTCGACATGTTAACCAAAATCAACTTGCTAACCCGATACAAACTAACACGAAACAACTTGTTTGACATGAAAGTTAACAAGTCAAACGAGTTGACATGGGTCAAGGTTCTAAACCTGAACACAACCAACCTTTTACTTTTTAATGATTGTTATAAAAAAAATTATGTATATAAAAGTTTTCCAATTTTCATCTCAATACAAAACCAAGTTATATATATTCCTACCATGATTGTTCATAAATCTAACTATTTATCTTATGTATGTTAACAATTCGAAATAATTAATACTTAGTTTTGTTGATTTGATAACAAAACAAAATTAGTGAAACTCGAGTTAATATTTTCAAATATGCAAGAATAAATACACATATAGATGCACTCACGCCCTTTAAACATTAACTTTTGAAAGTAAGCACTCCCACTTGCGTTTCACACTCTGATGACTAAGGGCCAGGTGCACAAAATAGTCGTTGGTACACATGCTTAGGAAATAACTAGTTTTACCTTTCAATGTGAAGTTTGCGGGGTTTTTTTTCATACCAAGGTTTAAGTATAATCATGTTAATAAGTATAAAGTGAGAATGCAGTATAAATTTGGTTAAAATGAAGAGGGTTCATGTGGTTTAGTGCTTGAGATACATGCATTTGGGTTTGGCTAATGGAGGGAGCCTGGAGATGTAATTAGCTTGGCAGAGAATAGTTATCAAAAAATTTCCCCCTCATGTTCTGATTGTAATTGTTATTTCACCCAATTTGAAGAAGTTGGTTATGAGACATTAAATTAAAGTTGGCAAGCTTCTTCTGCCATAAAAATGACTTAAGCAATGAGAGGAGAGAGCAGGGAGGGGTGCAGGCACGGATTCACGTGGGGCACTTGCCCCCACTGACTTTTGAGATTTATTTATTTATTATTTTTAAAAAAAAAATTGTCCCCCAATTAGTTTTTTATTTGTCCCTCTATTCTCACTTTTCACTTCAATCAAGACTTCATCCTTCAAATCATGTACATATCAAATTCAAACACTACTTTTAGAGTTAGAGATAAAGGTTAAATCCTCAAATCTCTCAAAGAAACCAAAATCCACAGTTTCTTCTTCACATTCCATCGATTGGATAAGATGAGGGAATCCCCCATATTTCATCATCTTCAAAGATCTATAACTATTGAGTTATTTGAGCTCATCTTCACAAGATCCAGTAGGATCCAAACAACCTTATTCTTCTACTTCTAGGTACCAGGTGCCTTCATTAATCATTGTATTGGTCATCTCCACAAAAAAATCGTAAGCAACCTAGTATCTTCCTCTTTTTCTTCATGTAGTAGTAATCAACGATTTAAACCATTCTCTTGTATTGTGTTTCTAGAAGTAGTAATCATCTTCAATGAATATAGTAGTAATCATCTTCAATGACTGTCTTTGTTGTACTCCCCTTTTTGCTGTATTTAAAAGAAAATTCATGTTAAAGTAACTAATTTTTATATTATATTTAATTAATTATGACATCACTCCCCCCCCCCCAACAACAAAAATCCTGGCTCCGTCACTGGAGGGGTGGTTGGGGCCAGGCGGGGAGATGGTGTATGGCATGGAAATACCGAATGAGAGAAAATGATGAAAGGTGGAGAAAACAAAGCTAAGAAGAAGAACCTAAAAGTAGGGATGGGCATTCCATCCGGTGATCTCGACCCCGTTCTGATTTTTTCTAGGTCCTTTTGGGATTGATCAAACTCGTCTGCATCCCAATCTTGTCTCATCCCGAATTTAGTTATTTAATATTTATTATTATTAACTTTAATATTTTAATTAATTTTGACTTAGTCACTTAAGTTATAAGAGTCTATGACTCTGTGGATATCAATTATATCTCCTTCCCTTCCTTCCTTGTGCAACTCCTCCAGCGA
Organism: Berberis thunbergii; assembly: GCA_003290165.1. Classification (NCBI taxonomy): domain Eukaryota; kingdom Viridiplantae; phylum Streptophyta; class Magnoliopsida; order Ranunculales; family Berberidaceae; genus Berberis; species Berberis thunbergii. The sequence continues at coordinate 133,035 of QNQO01001370.1, read as the reverse complement.
CGCAAACATCTCCTCTTCATCACCCACTTCACAAGCCATTTCTCTCTGCTCCCCATAAAAATTTTGAATCAATTCCTGATTCCCGCTGAAACCAATCCTTCGCAATTCGCTCGCAGTCAAAATCAAATACCAAGTTGAACACTTAGATTTTAAATTGAACCCTAAATCTAAAATTGGGAATTTCGAACCCTAAACCTCATATTGATTAGGTTGAAGAGATCAATGACAAGTTCGACCTCTTCACGTCCCTTTAGTTCTTAGATTGCATTTTGATTTATTTTTTTTACATGATATTTGATTTGTGGGTTTTTAAAAATTTTGAATCAATTCCTGACTCCCATGTACCCTACATTCAAGTCAGCTTGAACCAATTGAAGAGCATGCCCAAGAGGGAGAGAACAACATCGACGACGACATAGATAATGCTGAAGAAATAAAAGATAGATGATGGGGTACGTAACTTGCCCTCTAATTATAGTACTACTAGTCTGAAACGTAGTTGGGTTTGGAAACAATTTAACGTGCATGAGGTGAAGAAGATAGTAAAACAAAAAGATGATAAAACCGAGAAGATGACAGAAGTAGAAGATGTTAAAAGAAAGCTAAATGTGTGTATTGTCCTTCTAAAAGTTCATTAGAAGGTTATGATGCTGATGGAGGGAAAATGGGGACTTCGGGAATGAGTAGACACATAAAATTGTATTATAAATATTACCCGCTAAACCAATACAAGAAAGGAAAGATCATTACTGGTGGTAAGGGTTAAAGCAGTAAGATGGTTTCTAGGTGGTTTTCATAGAATACTATGATGGAGGATTTTGTTAAGATAATTGTAACAGACGAGCTTCCATTTAGCCATGTTGAGGGTATCGATTTTAGGGGTTTCTGTAGTGTTGCTTGCCCAATGTTTCATGTGCTTTGATCTGCATAACTTTTTTGTCTACTCTGAGCAGTTTTTATCCTTCCTCAAATAATCTCAATCTTCCCTGCAGTCTCCCTAACAATCTCTGGTCTCAACAATACTGTATCACCTACTTCTGCCCAACAACTAGGAGATCTACACGGCCTACCATACAAGCCTCAAAGGGTGCCATGCCAATGCTCGATTGATAACTATTATTGTACGAGAACTCCACCAATGGTAAGTGATCCTCCCAACTACCACCAAAATCCATGATGCAATCTCCCAACATATCCTCTAAAATCTTATTTACCCGCTCAGTCTGCCTGTCAGTCTATGGATGATACACAATGCTCATAGCCAAGGTAGTACCCATAGCACGTTGGAAACTTTCCGAAAATGTTGATGTAAACAATGGATCTCTATCTGATACAATGGTAATAGGAATACCATGCAACCTTAACACTTCTCGGATATACATAGTAGCTAACTTGTCAGTATTACGAGATGCATCAATGGGGATAAAATGTGCACACTTAGTCAAACGGTCAATAATAACCCAAATTGACTCATTACCCCTCCGAGATCTAGGTAAACCATCAACAAAATCAATCAAAATGTCCCCACTTCCACATGGGTATTTCTAGGGGCTGCAATAAACCAGACGGCCTCTGGTGTTCCTCTTTCACTTGCTGACAAGTAAAACAGTGAGAGACATATTCCCCCAACATCTCGTTTCATGCCTTCCCACCAAAAACTTCTTCTCAAATCACGATACATCTTCGTACCCCCTGGATGAATATTAAATTTAGAACAATGAGCCTCATCCATAATCTCCTTTTTTTAACGCCGAAATATCTGGTACGCAAAGTCCACCAAGAAATCACAATCCTCCATCTATGTCAATTGACCAATCAGTAGGGCAGTCATCCAATGTATCAACTATCAAATCATTCATTTTGTTCATGAGAAATGGGTCAGTGTGCTGCACTGAAATGACCCAAATAATCAGGGTAGGTTTCACTGTCAAACTACAAACATAAGCTTCTCTAGTATGCGGAACAATCAAAACATCATGAGCTGCAATAATCTCGAGAACCTTCCACTCTTGCACCATAAGAGCGGTCAACACACTATGTTGCCTGCTAAGGGCATCCGCCACCACATTCCCTTTGCCTGGATGGTAAAGGATTTCAAAATCATAGCTACTAATGAACTCCATCCACCTCTGCTACCTCGTGTTTGAATCCCGTTGTGAATATGATACTTTAAGCTTTTGTGATCAGTATACAACTCAAATTTCTCTCCATAGTCCATATAAATAATGCCTCCATATTGTTAAAGCAAAACCACCGTTGCTAATTTCAAATCATGCATAGCGTATCGCCTCTCATGTGGCTTTAACTGCCTAGAAGCGTAAGAAACTACTTTATGATCTTGCATCAAAACACATCCCAAACCTGTTCTGCTAGCATCTGTAAACACCACTAACTTTCCGCCACGAGTGGGAATATTTAAAATTGGAGCTGTAGTCAACCTTTGCTTCAACTCTTGAAATGCAGTCTCACAGTCCTTAGTCCATATAAACTTGACATCCTTTCGAGTCAAACTCGTCAAAGGTGCTGCAATCAACGAAAATTTCTCAATAAACCTCTTGTAATATTCAGCCAACCCTAAGAAACTCCGAATTTCACTAACATTAGTGGGTTGTTTCCATTCCTTAATTGCTGCAACTTTGTCAGGATCGACCGCTATCCCTTCGCTAGAAATCACATGCCTAAGAAATCTCACCTCTTTCTCCCAAAAGTGGCACTTACTAAATTTAGCATACAGTTTGTGATTTCTTAAAGTCTACAACACTACTTCCAAATGCTCTCGATGGTCCTCCATGTTTCGGGAATATACCATAATATCATCAATGAAAATGACAACAAATTTATCAAGGTACGGGCAAAAAATACGGTTCATCAAATCCATAAAGAAAGCAGGAGCATTGGTCAATCCAAATGGCATGACCTAAAATTCATATAGCCCATATCGAGTTCGAAACCCCGTCAGAGGTATGCTCTGTTCTTCAACACCCATCTGATGGTACCCAGTCCTCAAATCCAACTGTGAAAATACAACCGCCCCTTTCAACTGATCTAACAAATCATCTATCCGTGAAAGAGGGTGCTTATTTTTATTGTCACCTTATTTAGTTCTCTATAGTCGACACATATCCTCAAAGTACCATCCTTCTTAGAAACAAAGATAGTAGACGCACCCCATGGAGAATTACTTGGTCGAATAAACCTAAGTATACACACCTTAAAGGATTAACCATATAGTTACTCACAAATATACACATATGTATAACTGTTATAAATAAATAAATAAATAAACATACGAGAGAAATTTCTTACCCCTTCTGGAGTAATTCCTCTAGTTGGACTTTCATCTCATCCAACTGCTTGGGAGCCAATCGATATGCAGCTTTCAAAATCGGTGTTGTCCCTGGCAACAAGTCAATTCGAAATTTGACTTCTTTCTTGGGTGGTAGACCGGGAATATCTTGGAATACATCTACATAATCTTTCACCACCTCAACCACGCTAATATCTTTCTCTGATATATCCATAGAGTATAGAGTGCTCGTCATTGTGGAGTCCCTACAAGGTTCACAAACATGACTAACTCGCAGCAACCTAGGGTATCTATCAAAATGGTCCTTGCGGCACAATCTATAGTAACATAGTTTTTACCCAACCAATCCATCCCAAGAATAACATGAAAATTCTCAAAATTCATAACTATCAAATCCGCAACGAGTTTTCAACCCATTAAAGAGATCTCAAAATTTCTACATTTCTCAGATAATGTGACAGTGCCTCCTATAGGTGTCTCAACACATAAAGGTTTGATAAGTGACATAGTTTTAAGGTTTTCTTTTTCTACCATTCGACAAGAAATAAAAGAATGAGAAACACCAGAATCAAATAATACTCGCAAGGGAAACTGAGTGGTGATGGTACCTTCAACATTCTCTTGGCCTGGTAGAACCGCAAGTGCACGTGCTAGAGTTGGTGGGGACTGCCTACCCTATGGAGTGTCTCGCCCACTGGGACAATCACGAATGAGATGCCCTGGACAGTTACATTTGTAGCATAACCTATCAGTGGGAGCCTACCCTCGTGGTGTTGTAGGTGCTTGAGGTCGAGGATCATACGGTCGAGGTTGCTGATATGGGCCTTGCGGGCCTTGGTTCTGAAATGCCGGTCTCTGCCATTGCTGCTCTTGAGGCCTGAAGCCACCCTGCGGCCTGAAACCTCCCTAGGGCCTATGCTGAAACTGACCTCCAGATTGGAACCTTGGCTGATACTGAAATCCAGGCCCTCGCTGATTCTAATCATAAGGCTTATACCTGTTCTGATCTCGGTTCCTAGATGAACGCGAGTTTCTAGATGACCCACCTCCATGCTCTTCTCCCTAGCCTCTTGAAAAGCGGCGTCTTGCTCTTCAAACTTGAGAGCTAAGTCTAAAACTCTGTCAAAGGGTAAAAGCGACTTTGATAGATAATGACCCAAACCCCTGATAAACTTCTGATTCTTCTTGGCAGTAGTATCAACCAAGTACGGAGCATACCAAATCAACTCGTTGAATTTTGTCACATACTGGGTCACTGACTTTGTACCTTGCGTCAAACTAAGGAACTCTGCAGCTAGCTGAGATTTCACAGCTTCAGATACAAACTGACAGTCAAATTTGGACTTGAAAGTTTCCCAAGTCATAACAGTCGTATCCATGCTCTCCTCAACAAAATCCCACCAATACCTAGCATTACCATCCAAGTTATGAGTAGCTAATTCATGTTTCTGCACCTCGGTCATTTGCATCATATTGAATACGGTTTCATACTTGCAAATCTACTTCTCAGCTGCAATAGGGCCAGTCTCTCCATTAAAACTCTGACCGCCTAGGTTTCCAAACTCCTTATTTCTCCAGGCAAACGGGTCACCATGATTATCCTGATGGTTGTTCTGCACAATCTACAAAAGTTGCATCATCATAGCTCCCACGTCCACCTGAACCAAGTTAGGATTTCCCCTTGATCATTCGAACCATTTGGGCCATTAGTGTTATTCCGCCCGTCATCACCATTATGCCCATTGGCACCATTCGATCGAGTGTTCGCCATTACCTTCAAGCGAAAAATAAATAACCGTTAATACTTAATAATCCAAATGTCCATAATCCCATTTCCACACTTCCGAGGATCACCTAGACCTACCATAGATCTAGGCTAGCCAAAGGCTCTGATGCCAAAATGTCACGCCCCGATTTATGAACAACATAAATTAATAGATTGTCCAAAAATCAAGGCACGTCAGGAACAAATTAAATGGTACAATCATAAGGCACTAAATGAAATAATAATCTTCCTCAAAATCCTCTCAAAATGAGGTCCATAATTATAAATAAATGAAAATTACATTAATCCATTCCCAAATAAATCTCTGACAAAAACAGAGTATTTATAACTAAACCCTACATCTGATTACCTAGGAATATAATAATAAAGATCTAACAAAAAGATGTGTCGACTTCTCAGCTATCGCCACACAGCTAATACCACTCTTGCTCTCCAATTAACCCTAATAGGTCTCTGGGGCTACGCTCATTAAGAATGCACCCAAATTTGTAAAACAATACAAAATCTGAGCCAGTATATTAATACTGGTGTGAGCAAACTTACAAATTAAGATAATTAAATAAAAAAGAAAATGCAAATTCACCTTAAAGAAGACAGATAGTTCTCATTCAAGATTCGAATGAGCTGTTAGTTTCTTCCCTCAATGCTAACCTAGTACACGTTAAAATAATCCATACACAATTTCATGTTATGATCAATTCAATGGCTTTATTTTATTTTCCAAATTCTTAGTTTATTTTCCACAATCGCACTCTCCTCCTGTGCCGAACACACCTCACCCAAGTGTGTATCCCTTGCCATCGAAGCCACTCAGAGCGTACATGGCCCAAGTGGGGTGCCACATCGAGTGTCATGTCATCTCACCCAAAGTTTGATACCTGACAAGTATTTCCTAAATACTACACGTACTACCGAACACACATGGAATGGCGCATCGATATGCAAGCAAGTCTGCATACCCAGAATAATATCACAAGTATACAAGCAAGTCTGTATACAAAATAATTTTTTTTCGGAGTTGTGGAAAAAAGCATTTCCAATGATTTATATTTGTGACTAACAATGAGGATGACATGGGTGAATAATAATACATAAGAAATACATTGTAGATAGTTATAACTATTTGTTTTAATTTACAGCAGTTGTTTTCAAAAGAAAATTTTCACTTATAGTAACACAGATTATTGCAGTCTTGAAAATCTCACACCTTACTAAGACTTCAGATATCCATACTACGTTATAACATTAAACTAGCTAGGAATAAATAAAAGGAGATAGATCAAAAGACACTAATTTTTTTTTAAGCATGCACAAAATTTTGGGTTTCTCAATTTTTTTTCTTCAGAGTTCTATCTCTTGCAGGGCAATGTTTCTAAGTTTCACTAAATAATAAATTTACTAGACCATGAAGTACAAGTGATTTGGTGGAAAGGATATACATAGGTGAGATTCAATGAAAAAATGGTTTAAAAAAACACTTCCCAAGGTTCAACACATCACACATCCAAGTCATGTGAACATGAGATTTCCACAAATGTCTACATCATACTAACACATGAAATCCAACAATTTCACAAATGTCCCAAATCGTATAAATTGTGAGATTTCATTAAAACTGATTTCAATATAATAGTAAAACATATTTCACCAAAAGTCCTCATCAATAGTAAAAAGTAAAACCGATATATATATATATATATATTAGCTAAACACTACCATCAACACATCCAGCAACAGTAATGAAAGATTCCACAAATATCCCTAACAACAGTAAAACAATAAAACCGATTTCACAACACAATGAAGCCGATTTCATAAATGTCCCTTTCAATAGATAAAGTAAAACCAATTTCACAAATTATAAGCCACACCATTAAGAGAAACAGTGAAGGGGATAGAATTTTACTCACCAATGTTTTTCTTTGCAAGATCCCAAAGTCCTTCTTTCAGTGCCTCCCTTTTTTCAACGTAAATTTTTTTTTCTTTTGTGTGTATGCAAAGAGAAAAAAACAAAAAGGGCTAGGGTTTCTTTTTAAATTAAAATTTTATTTATTAAGGTTTCATTATCTAAACTTCACCATCCCTTATCTCTTACCCACCACTAGCCTAAACCTAAGTCCTAAATAAAAATCATAAAATATAATTATTTGTAACTATTACCAATTAATAATTACTACCAATAAATAAATATTGGTAAGTGAAATGGGCGGGTATTACAGGTAAATTTTGCATTTGATTATTTCTCGTAGATGCCAATTGTTCTCTTAATAAATGAATTTCATGTCCCGAATTTGGAGGAAACGAATAATCCTACGTGGATATAAGGATTTCATTTTCTCACAATCATGGCGTGACAGTTTGGTATCATAACACAGTTTACTTTAGACAAGGAGAGTCTAGAGGATCCTTGAAATGTGGTTACGGGTAAGAAGTATAGTGTTTTGTGGATCTTATGTAATATCTAATCATTGTCATTTTTCTTTGAAGAATATGACTGAAAGACATACTTGTCAGAATCTAAATAGAAATGGTAACGGTAGCAGCAGCGATAACAGTGAGAATGTTGTTCTAAATGGATATGACATGGTGAGAATATGATTCATTTGAGTCAAACTTTGATGATGCAGTTGCTATAAGGGTTGAAACATAATGGTATTAGAGTCGGACCTTGGTGTAAGTGTGCCAACGAGGACATTGGGCTCCCTAAGGGGTTTGACTGTAACATCCTGTGTGGGCAGCTCTGAGGCTGACAGACTACCGGGGGATTATAGTCTCACATTGTCTAGGTGAGGGAAGGGGATGTGTTATGTATGTGCGAGTTTGAATCTGCATAATAAGACACATTTTAAATCCGTGAGGGTGGTAACACCCAAAGCACACAATATCTCATTATCTGGATCAGATCGTTACAACTAGTCTCCAAAACATAAATGATTTATGTTAACTACTCATTTTATTGATTGTGATTGGAAGATGTTGAACAACTTCTATTTGCACAACATTTTTTTCCAGAAAACTCCAGTCAGAGGACCTCATTGTCCATGATTCCCTATTGACTATATATGAGATAGTACAAATGATCAAACAACTAATAATAGAACAACCTATCTTTATACAATTGTAGTTGTTGAATAAGATATGTTATAGGTTGTACGACCCAAAAGATAACAACCTATTCTTGGACAGAAGCATTTATGAACAAAGATAAGTGATAGGTGACTACTATTTATAGAACTGGTAACAACTTATGTGTGATTCTTAATCACCAAGGGACCACCATAGGGAGGCTTATAGAGGGTTGATTATTGGATTACAGGATTGAAGAGGTGTTGACCATAACTGTAGACATTGCTTTAGCAAATTAGGTTGTTATGTATTGGGTTAGGGATTAGATGGATAGGTTGGAGAATTCACAAGTTGTTTTGGGTGGGAAGTACTTACATATGAGATGTGCTCACATAACAAAATTTAATTATAGCAAGTGGCTTGGAAAAGCTATCTAAGTCCATTTTAGTCATTACGAATGATATGAGGTTTGTGAGGTCTTCATATAAATTGGACTATTTTAAGTCTTGTACTGAGAAGGAGAAACTTTCCAACAAAGGCCTTGTATGCTTGGATATCCCCACAAGGTGGAATTCAACGTTTTTAATGTTGGAGGCGACCTTGAAATTTCAAAAGGCTTTTCTAAGAATGGAGGAGAATGATGGCAGTTCGTTTTTGGTTTATTTTTCACTGAACTAGATGAAGAATTTGATGAGGAAAGGAATGCGCTTCAAACTAATAGTAACAAGATTAGGGTTGGAGCATCAAGTCAGATAGATTGGGATGTTGCATTTGTCTTTGTAAAGTTTTTGAAGGTTTTTTATGATGTGATTTTGAGGTTTAGTTAACTATTGCATCTTGTTGCGCACACAACCTTTCATGATGTATTGAAGATTGAACATGAGGCCGAAAGATTGTTTGTTGCACTTGAGATGACCACTAGTTCAGATGCTGAAAACTATTGATCGACATGGCAGCCAATGTGAGAACAAAATACAACAAGTGTTTTAACTCTTCTAGCAACTTGATCCCATTGTTGATGATTGCATTAATGTTGGATCCAAGGTTAAAGTTGAGGCATATAACTCATCTTCTTAGGAAGGATGAGTTTGATGAGGAAGATGTGCGAAAAAAAAAAAATCAAATCCTTGAAAATGTTTTTGATAGCCCTTCATGAAGAATATGGAACAATAGTGGATGGTAGCATACACATGAAAAATTCTGAATCAAAGTAAAACTTTTTCTATGGTTGATGAAGATGGCGAGTTGGAAAATATTTTGGATGACTAGATGAGGGTGGTGGAAAAGAGTAATAATGCAATGGTGGCACATGAAGTAGATCAATACTTGATTGATCCTTTGAAAAGGGAAACTAAAGATAAATTTGATATTTTGTTGTGGTGGAAGGTCATGGGCCCCAAGTGTCCTGTTTTGGTAGCAATGGCAAGGATATTATTGTTATCCAAGTATCGGCAGTGGCAGATAGTTGTTTTTGCACAAGGGGGTAGAGTGATAGATGCATTTAGGAGTTCATTACTCCTACTAAAGTTGAGGCATTGATTTGCATGCAAAACTGGTCAAATGGAGATGATATTGCAATTTCAGAGTTGGAATTTCGAATTGACAATGAAGGACTTGAGTTGTAAATTTGTTTCCCCAATTTTAAATACTTATGATCTGATTTGAAAATTTTAACTTGATTAATTCGTGTGTTTTTTGTGTATGTGGAATATAGAAGATCAGTTTCGAATCATGTGACTTTGTTGTGTTATTGTTGCAGTGTAGTATTAATATTAAATGAAGTAGTTCACAAACTTGATTCTTGATATTGTTGATGATTATGTAGTTTTAGTATTAACAATTTTAGACTTGATTATTGATATAGTTGATGTGTAAGACTTGAATAATGTAGTATTATGTTGTTGAATCATGTTTGATGTGAATTTCAGATTTGAATAAATTTGGTGCTGCAGGGAATTTATTTAGTACCATAAAGTCTCGTCCCAAACCTATTTGGGATTGGATGAGGTCTAACCCCTCCCAAAGATAAAGCAACGGGATGGAATCAGGATGAGGTAGGTACATCCCGTCTCGTGCGCATTCCTACCTAAAGGCTATTGTTTCCCTACCAGAATTTGGAGGCAATAACCATCCATGTGCGGAAGAAGCTTGCAATTGGGATTGGAATTATGACCTCATGGTAAGAATATCAATCAATTGAGTTTGAGACAAAAGATTGCGATTTAATAGCAATATTATTTGTTTCCCTAAATGCAAAAACTTTTACCAATAATTATTTGTTTCCCTAAATGCAAAAACTTCTACCAATATACACAGTGATGCGAAGAACAAGAGTGCATATTTACACTTGAAAAGTAAGACAATATATGTAGATGCGCCCACATGAGTTAGTTGGCAAGATGTAGGGGCCTTAATTTATGTCCAATTTCAGGGACCCCAAATCTTAATTCAATATATATTCTTCATTTATTTTCTTAATAATGTCTCAATTAATCAATAGTAAATATTTACTAATTAATCAATTGTTTATTACGAATTATGAAAAAACGTTAATTAAAATGAATATACATAGCTCAATTTGATGATGTGAAATTCTTTGCTAAATACAATTATGAGGTTATTTAGATTTTAGGTTCCAAAATCTGTACCGCAGTTGCATTTAGGTTGCAAGTTTGTCCAAGAAGATTGGTATTTAGCAAAGAACTTTTATTGATTGTGGCGGGCCAATCATGTTTTATTGGTATTATATATGTGAAGTTCATATATTCATACGGATTGTGGCAATTATATCAGTTCAATACCTCAAACTCAAACTTGGAATGTTAATGAATGAGTTGTGTGATTTTGATGAGATTATAAAGGTGTTTTTATTTAATTGTGTCATTAACCTTTTTATTTATTTTAATCCATGTTCGGAGGCTAATTCAAACAATGCTTGAATCAACTTTTTAAAATTGCTAGGCAGTAGGCGGGCGATGAGCATGGGACTAGCGTCTAAAAGTCAAGTGCCAAGAGGCCTAGTCGGGGCCTAGGCGTTTTTTTTATTGTATTATAATTTCTAATTTATAAAAGGTAAACATAATAGAATATAAATTACTTATAATTCAATGCCAAGAAAATATGCAAAATGTATAAACATGACAAATTAAACATAATAACATATAAATTAATGAGTAACATAAAAGTAGAGTCTTGACTTTTACTTTTTTCGAAATGGAAATAAATAAATAATTCAAAAACCCGCCCAAGCCGCTCAGGAGTTTCCTAGCCGACTAGCGGGCCGCCTAGGCCGATTTTTAGAACAGAGGCCCAAAGGCTACATCATTGTTCCCATATGGGTAACCAAACCATGCCTAAAAGCTACATCATTGTTGCCACTTAATATCCACGCCGCCTCTACCTTGCGTAAAGACTTTGCATTCGCTTCGGTCCATCACTTCCACCTTACATGAATATTTGTTTTCACTCCAGTCATCTAAGCTAGCAACTACATTCAATATGCTAAGATGCTAATCAAAGGCGGAGTACATGTGCTCTTAATAATCGGGAGAAAACTCACAAAATCCTTACTTATGAGTCTCGAACCTGCAACTTCTCACAAGGATAGTAGATGTTCGACTAACTGAGCTACACTTTGAAAACCCTAAATCCACTGACTAGCGGGCCATGTCGTGTTAGGTAGTGTCAGGTCACATATTGTCACCTCTAGGAAAATATATGTTTGCTATGCTGAGATTAGAAAATGAATGTATGCTAGAAAGGCATATTTAAAGTAAAAAACTATAATTGGTTTGTATATGGAGCATGTCATGAAGCCATATGTCATGCAATATAGTTGGATATGTAGTATTGTTAATTCCATTTTGAATTCCTTAAAATGTATTGTCATAATGATATTTTTGTAAGATTATCCAATAACAACATAACTACTCGGGGGTCAATGTATATCAACATCAAATATTTCGCTGTGAAGGATAGGGTTTTCAATTCAAATTATTTCTATTGAACAAATCAAAACTACCCTCATATTAATAAACGATGTATATACAACATATTTTGACCCCCTCCATTTTCCAACATCAACTTTCAACATGGTGTAAAATTTTGGGTCTGGCGTAATAAGACAGTTCTTACGACAAGTGCATGCAATCCGAATTGCCCATCTAGAAACCAACGACGCTCATTCTTATGAAAGTAAGTTAGCATTAAAGATCAACTTCGTTTGACTTTCTTAGGAGGTAGTTACCAAAGAATGGGATTAAAGACCTACAAAACAGTTCATTGTCTCAAGAGTAGTGTTTTCAGGTTCTACTAGCTAGTCATCAAGTGCCAAAGGTGTGATGGCTTAGTGATTAAGCAATGGTGAATGATATTACTAGGTCATAGGGTTGAACCCAGCCGACGACATCGGGTGGGAGGGGTTAAGAGATTTAAAAAAAAAAAAAAAGCTAGTCATCAAGTTGTTGGTTCAAGTTCTAAGTAAGCATACATCTTGCAATCAGGTTGTTGGTTCACATGAGTCGGGTAAGTAAAATTTGGTAAAAATAGTCATTGTAGAGTTGTTGATGACCTTCTTTTTACGCGTTCAAAGAACTATTTTTTTGGATGCACTAATCATGACAACATGTTAAAGACTTGTCATCCATGTAATATTGCAAAATAAGACATTTTTCAAAAGAAGCATCTGGCTAGACGATGCATTTTGATTTGAAAGAAAGTGGATTAAAAACACAAAAGAGTGAGAAGATTTGACAACATACATGAGAAAAGAGAGTGGGAAAATATTGAATGAAGTTGTTGTAGAAGAGGTTGTATTTATCCTTATACATTGGTTATTTGAGGTAGTGTCATGAATAATTATACTATACAGTTAATGAATAATTGGTTGCCAGTAGACTTGGTTGTAATAGCTTTTAGTTAGTGTAGTACTCATGCAACAATGTTGCAAAGATTGGTAACATGAACAAATCCGATTGATTTGAAATAGGATTGTTGAAATAATGCATTTCCTGTAAATTTGTTATCTTATGATTGAGCTTTGCTACATGGCGAGGAAAACAGTGAAGGCGCATCTCGAGGCAAGTGAATGGTTCCCCTCTCTCCACCTCACTCCCCTCGCTCATTTCCTCGGACATTTAGAATTTCTGCTTATGATTTGAATAAAGATAGAAATGAAATAAGATAAAGTAACTAAAAATTGGGGAATGCTCAAGTACGTACAAATTTAAATATACGATACATTCACAAATGTTCAACCTTTCGTCAAGTCAATGTGCAGCAAAATAAAAGACATTCTTGCCCATTCTTATGTGAACTTGCCAACATGTTGGAATCGGAGAAAAATGTAAATTATTTTACGTCACTTAGCACACACGGGTGAACTTAACCAAAGACTAGACAGTCAACTCACGATTTGAGACTACAATACCTAAATATTAGGGACTGAAGTTTGAAGTGAACAATTGTTTGGCACCTAAACTCTAAAATTCAATAAAGCACCAGCAATAAAGTCCAAAACAGAAAACTTATTTTGTCTTGAACATCAGAGTGACTGGAATTTCAGTATCACTTGAAACCAAATGATGCACGAGAGGTATGGAGGCAACAGTAAAGACATTGAAAAGAGGTCCATAAATGGATTGGACAATGCCACACCTCAACTTCACTCATCTGTGCTTATCTCCTCTCACAATACGCGGCACCTCGTTGGTGTCCATTCATATTACGTGTCACTAAACCAAGCCATGTACACCTCTATATATAACAGCCCCACTTACCACCACCTCTCAAAGCTCTCAACAATGGCCAAATTCTCTGTATCTTCGTTGGGTTTATTTGCTTTGGCATTGCTATGTGTTTATCCTTCTTGTTGTTCATCTTTTATGGGTATTAGAAGTATTATTGATGATTGGAATCATGAGGCAAAAGTGGGAGGGAGGATGGAAGTCCAAGATGTTGAGCATAACAAGGAGGTACAAAAACTGGGGAGGTTTTCGGTGGAGGAGTATAATAGGATGAAGAGGGATGAAGATGGGAGTGGTAATGGAATGTTGAGATTTGTTGAGGTTGTGGAGGCTGAGACACAGGTGGTTTCAGGGATCAAGTATTATCTCAAGATGGATGCTCAACTCAATGGGAGTCCCAAGAGATTTGAGGCTGTTGTTGTGGTCAAGCCATGGCTTCACTCTAAGCATCTACTCACCTTTGCTCCTCCTACTTATTAGGCTAATAACTTGGGTTACTAGAAAGTGTTTTGATGCGTCTGTCTAAAGATGTTGCCTTGCTCATTGAGTTGGGAAGTAAATAAAATTTTGATTTTGAGAGCTCTAATAACTGGTTAATTTGCCTGTGGAAGTAAGGTTGTGTTACGACATATTTGTACTTTAGTGATATCATACATAAGATCTTAAGATAAGCATTGTTGGCTCTTACAAATGTAAGAAATACAAAATCAGATTATTTAAGCATATCTTAGCAATTCCAATCTTGCAGCCATTGTGTATGATGTTGTCAAAACCCAGAGCATGTGTGAGATATGTAGTTTTTTTTCATTTGTAAAGATGGGTGTTTGAAATCCCCTTATTTCAATGCATAAAGAGTAATCATAGGTAGCCGAATTTGCCCATCCATAGTCATTTCCATGAATATTACAGGTTCTAACAAATCCCAGTATACATATCATACCTACAACCAGTGGTGGACTCCGGGATTTTAGTCCGCTCGCATGCGTACGTGATTCCTCTCTGAATAGGCTACCCAGTTATTTTCCTCCTCTTAGTCCCTCCTTGTGCCTATTCACTCCATTAATAAGATTGCAACTTAATAGAACCTTCCAAGCTCTCTAAGAGAAATATCTCTTTCTCCATTGTAAGGAGGAATGGAGAAATTCACTACACATCATAAACCAATAGGGTGTTTCATTAATTCTTCAACTATGTTTGATTCCTACATAGTCGATGTTATTGACCCTGCATTCCATGTACCTATAAAGCATTTACAGGATTAATTATGGAAATGGAAGGATATTTACATCATTATCTAGAGAGAGGTCCTTAGTGTCAGATCCGCGCTAGGGGAGGTTTCCTTGCACATTTTTAGGAGAGAGGAGATCTTGAGGGGATATTGAGTTTTTTAGAAGATCTTGAGGAACATGTAGGGGATGCTTCCCTGGAGCGTCCTGGCTCTTACGAATGTTTTTTTTACTTATTTTAATTTTAATTTTAATTTTATTGTAATACCCACAATAATTTTAATTTTGTGTATAAACAAATTTTAATTTTTGTTTGATCACGACTGACATGGGATCAACCCGTTTGTTATGTCGTAATTATTCTTTAACTAATAAGCACATTAGCATATATATGCTATTTTAGTAAATAAATGGCTTTAGCGAGGTTATGCACGTGCCAAACTTGCACTTAGTTTATACACAAACTCTAGTAAATGGCTTTGATCGTCATAAACTTTGTCTAAAAGGTAATAACCGTGATCAAACACGACAAGGTGGGTCAACTCGACTGAACTCAAAGCCGTGTCAGATTTGAGTTTGATATCTTTGACACAATTGCTAAATGGGTTGAGCTTGGGTTTGACAAGTTGACACGAGATTTTCCTTTAACATGACATGATCCATTGCCACCCCTATGAGATGTTTTACTCTCTATCGCCGGATTTTTTTAGATGTTTTAATCTAAACCATTGTTTATTAGTAGTTTAGTCTTGACCATTGGTACACTAAATGTTAGCCGGAATTCTAGCTGGCCTGGGAAAACTAGCCTGGGGTGGGGGAGGGGGCGAATGTACACTTTTGCCCCCCTCCTTTTAACCACCTTTTTGGAAAAGGTGTTTATAGAGGGGGGGGGGGGGTAAAAGTGTATTTTCGCCCCCCAGGTAGCAACCAGGTCGAGGGACCCAGGCCAGCAAGAATTACGTGAGCGGGTGACAACTAAAATGTGCCTTACATCTAAAAATTAGCGTTCTGCCTTTGATACAGGTATAAACATTTAATAACGTAAGTGTACATTTTGTGAAATAAAATTCGTGTATAGCTCAATTCTAAAAATCATCCTAGGCGGCGAATATTTTTTTCAGTTTGAAAAAATATGAAAATTTAAGCCTTTTTTTTAACACATTTTGCATATTTATCTTGCCATTGAATTGGAAATAATTTATATGTCATTATGTTTAAATTTTATAAATTATAATACAAAAAAATCGCCTAGCCCCGCCCCGACTAGGCCTCTGGGCGCTAGTCCCTTGCTCACTGCTTGCCTACCGCCTAACGATTTTTAGAACCTTGGTGTATAGAACAAGGTCCCAAATAGTGCAAATACAATGGGAACGTATGTCATGGTTCCACATTGACATTTTTTAATGCAATCTTTCATTTTATGAAGACACTGAATCTGATCATAAAACACATTGTATAAGTAACTCCTCGTGAACATAAATTTTTATACAGCATTTCTTTCTTTCCATCTGTAAATCCTAATATCAAAGCCAAGCCCCTGATTTGTCCATTCTGGCTGTGTGAAAGTCGAGGATATAAAGGGAGCCTAATACACACTACTGAAACATCAGTGCCAAGTAGATGTTTACCTGTTAATTCTGCTCTTCTGTCTTTGCTGTCTGAAAATTGATCCAATCTTTGCTCCAAGAAGAAATAGGAACGGTCCCTCTTGCCTGCACTTCTCTTCCTTTCAAGAAGCATCACATTTTACGTTTCAAGCTTCTCCAGAAGGTTGAGAGTGTGATTCATCATACTCTCCATAGTTCCACATTTCTTTGAGTTCCCCTCTTATTGCAGCCATTACCACTGTTATTCCTTCATAAAAGAATCCAGAGTGAAGTGTATATCAGCACTCAAAAGGTGATCCCATTACTATCAGCAAGCAAGCCAATGTGAACTCTGATGATATTTCCTTACCTAAGGTACATGGAACAAGATAGAGGAGTGCAGGTTGACCATGCCCATTCATAAGATACAAAGCAAAATATGTAAGGAAGAGACCTGCAATTGATGGATGATCCTTATACGATCAGCAAATAAATATTGTGTTCTCTCCAAATAAATAAATAACCTTTATAAGAATCTTTTTTAGTTAGCAAGGAGTTCCATGAAATTGTAGGCTATATTAACAAATGTAAAAGGTCTAATTGCAAGACAGAGGGCTTAAATTGACAAATATATAGAGGTTACGTTAACAGATATGTACCACAAGTATGTTGTACCACGTGCCATGAAATAAATCCTAAATCACCATGCCAGAGCCTCACTACTACATTAACTAGGGGCCATTCACACAAGAGTTAAGAGGTTCATAGGTTTAATAATAAAAGCATCTTTTAGAGACTTGGGTCAGTGGTAGATCAGCAGTAGAATAAGTCTTTATAAGTGCAAGTACTGGGAAGGTTACTAGGGCAAATTAGCATTTTCAAGTGTTTTCAACCACAACAACATAGGTAGGAAAATTAGTCCAGTTCTGCTGGCCCTCCCATGTCCAGCTGTCCAACCAATGGGAGGGCAGCATTTAGGGACCAACCTACTAGTCTCGTCTTTCTGTCCCTACCATTTGGTGTCCAGCCAACGGAAGGGCAGCATTTAGAGACCAATTAGAAATTTTAAAAAAATCAGGTTTACCAACATTTTAAAAGAAAATTTTAAGTATGTTTCATACTATCTCTCACACTTCAATGCAGGGGCGGGGCGGGGCCAGGATTGCAGACAAAGGGGGGCAAACAATACATAACTATTTACGAAAATACTAAGAAACTAGGTTTTTGCAACCAGGGTGACATGGCGTGATCGTGAAGGAAGGATGATTAATTCAACTATACACACATTATACATGGCATGATTAATTCAATTGTAGCTAGCTAATTAAGAGCTTCCCATTTTTACTTGGAGAAAACAGATGCAAGCATGGTGGTATAAGATGAGAGTTGGCAAGGAGCAGACCTCTGGCTTTGAGGTAGCATGACGACATAGTCCAAGTCCAAGGAGTAGTAGCAGCAGTAGCATAGGTAGTAGGTAGTGTCTCTTTTCTGGACAGGACTGGATGGATTCAAGTGAATTTGTCGGATAACAATTTTAATTTTGGAATCCTCCTTCCTCTTCTCCCCCTACTTTATCTGTTTGTCTATTCTTATCTGAAACCCACTCCTGAGTCAGAGCCTCCGAAGATAACACTTACACAACCAACCCACTCTCTTTTATCTTCTTATTATCTTGTCTATCTTCTCGGAAGGGAAATATATGTGTGTGTACAGAGAGAACTTTCTTTTTTGGGCTAGCTTAGGAGAAACAGACAAACAACAACTTAGCTTAATCGACCTACGATCATCGTGTTTTCCCAACAGCCCCAAACCTAAACCCAAATGATTGCTTTTGATTTTGAGAGATTAGAGATAAAACAAAGCAGATCAGATCCCAACCCCCCAATTAATCTAATCTGTTAACTAATCTTTTATCACTCTTACCACCATAGGCTAGCTGAGTCTGAGGTAAGATAATTTTAATTCTTTCTTTTCTTTCCATTTTTTTTAACAAAACAAAAGAAAACCAATGATGATGACGATGTATAATTTTCCTTCGCCAGTCCCCAACCCAATTAAAATTTTTAATATGAATATGATCACATGCATCCCAAAGCAAACCCACCATGTATGGTACATCTCTTCTGGTCTCTTTGTTGCTCTGTGTGTGTGTAGGGGGTGAATAGATTAAAATGAGTGGGTGGGAATTAAGAGAGAGAGAGATTAAAAAAAAGAGAAAGAAAGAGATAGGGTGGGTGGGAATAAAATAAAAAAATGGAGTGGGATTGGTGAGGATGGAGTTTAAAAAAAAGGAAAAAAAATTTTGTTATTTCAATTTTTAGTGGAGTCAAGAGTCAAGATTGCATACAAAGGGGGGCAACATAAAATTTTTAAGGGGGCAATGTAAAAAATATGAGTAACTTAGTGGAATTTTTTAAAAAGATAAGGGGGGCAATTGACCCCTTACCTAACACATAGATCCGCCCCTGCTTCAATGAAAGCAAAACTACCAAAATTGATATTTCCCACAGGCCATAGCCAAACTATTTCACATTTTATTTTCTTAGGAAAAAAAAAAAAACCATTCGACAGTAATTGCCTGAAACTAAAGGAGAGCGTGATTTATTTATTTACTTAAAAAGTTTAGTTGTCTTTGCAATAACACTGTATATTTATCAAAGACGATAGCAGTTCGAGAAGGGATAAAAACATTGAGCTAGCCAAAAAGATAATGGAGCTACGCTGATCTTCATCAGAACCAGTCAGATCTACCTAATGAGTGCATGTAGGACTTCATTGTGCGCTAAAGACTTGAATATGTTCAAGTGCTTTTATAGGATAAAATTTATCCAATGAATATGTTCAAAGTCGTGGAATTTAAATATTTATAACTTATGCAACTCAATTCATGCAGAGGTTGAACTTTGACCTGCCTTGGATTAAAAAAATCAGAGTCAAGTGAAATACATCACTATGAACTAGCCTAACTTGTTTATCTCATCTTTGCCCATATTGAATGTATTTTCCTTCATGGTATCATCATTTAGATGTCATTATGGAAACTATTATATCCTGCAGAAATAGAAGCAACAAGTATTGAAAATGACAAAGGGATATCTAATGCATTAAGACTCACCAGCTCCATAACCTATCATTGCCCAAAAAAAATATCCACTTATGCCGCCCCTCTTCTTGAATTTATCAAATCTGCGTCATTGGAAAAAAACGTGTCAAATAATAAAAATAAAAGAAAACAGGAGACGATACCAAAACAGTCCATCTAAAATCAACACCACTTTTTTTTTTAGATTCAATTTAATTCATTTAACAATGAAGTAATGAACACCAAAAACAAGAAAAAGAAAAAATAACACCCCCCACCCCCCACCAAACAACCCTTAAACCATATTGATAGGAAAACATTGCAACAAAACACTCCATATTAATGTTTAGACTTTCAAAACACTTCTTTGTCCGTACCCAGTGCAGCAAAACCTATTGCACCATCGTGATCGGACACCTCCTCATCACCGCCCATGATTTTCTTCCAAGACATGTCAGAATGTGAAGGGCATTCTAGTTCTAAAACAAGGCAAGGGAATCCCGTTTTTGGAGCTCATTACATAGAAAACTCCATGACAACTTAGAAACTTACTAAAACATTAGAAATTGCTCTTAAGTTATCCATAACATATAGCACAGCCTTTTCAACCTATTAGGAGGACTCCAACTGCACACTCCAAACACTCTTAATAATAGCCCTAATAATAGAAACAAGATTAAGCAAAACAAAACAAACTTTAGAAATCTTATAAAAGTAGAAAGTGCATGAACATATGATATCCGACATGAACCAGAAAATAGAATTCATCTACACTAGCTTCGCCATAAAGATTTGAGAGTCACAATAGTTGAGAGGCATCCATTCTAATTTTACTTCATCACGCAAGCCCTCAATTATAGTCTAAGTAAACCATGCACGCCCACTACCTCCAACAAATAAAAACTGAATCTTATGGTACCGCAACCAACATGTTTCTGACTTTGTAAAATAATGCTTCACCAAAAAGAACATATTTCTCTCATAAAAATCTCTAAAGTACAATACCTATGGGTAAAACAAACGAACAAACCAGGGAAAAGAATGTCTCCAAAGCCAAGCCTATTATCACCGCCCCAGGGATCAAAGAAACGAGGAATTTTCAATAGCATAGGCATAGTGTCACCATTATCATCACCTTTAGCAACCTGTTACATTAAGCATACTTGTCAAAAGGATTTTGTTGAGCTCATCCACATATGCTTGTTGAATTCGTGTATGGAGAAGGATAAAACAACCTATTATCTTATTGCACGGTCGAATATAGGAAAATGAATTACTTATAAAGGCCTTGACATACATATTTTGTAGCCTATTATAACATTTCATAGCAACATGTCTAGTGAATAACATAACATGTCTAGTGCATAACATAACATGGGAAGGTAGCATAACATAACATGGGAAGGTATATGGAAGATCAATAGAATATCAGTTAATTGGTTAAAAAAAGAAAAGAAGAGAGTAGGTTATTATCTAACATTGCTTTCGTTTTTATTTATTTATTTATTTATTTATTATTATTATTATTATTATTATTATTATTATTATTATTATTATTATTATTATTATTATTATTATTATTATTATTATTTCGTTATAGGCAACAATACTTTTAGCACCAAATCTCACAGTACCATGTCTAGTCCATATAGCATAACACCCACATTTAGACCCAAATGCAAAGAGAAACAAAAAGCCAGAGTGAGACTTACCGCAATCATAACACTTTCATGGAAAATCAGAGGTGATATGAAAACCCAAAATATATCGTACACAAACGCACAACCGAGAAATGCAGTGGCAACCTGTATGTAAGATTAAATTCAATAATAATGAAAAACATTACAAAAAAATGTAATAACCAATATTAACTTCAGTACCTTGATATTGGGCAGGCGAGCAACTTGCAGGACTGTTATTATCAAACAGATACCCTGGAAACAAAAAGCTAAATTTTATAAACACCATAACAAGGGCAGAGCAGTCCTCGACAGCAGCTTAACAGATTAATAAATAATGATGGAAAATCATTCATTCAAGAGCTCTATGCAATATGCATCACAAGATAACTGCAGCCAAAATCAAGTCCAACCCTCTTCATTTTTCGTTCTTTTTACTTTCTTTAGAAGTATAGGAGAAGAGACAGACAATTGAGCTGAAAGAAGAATAAGAAGATCCACAAGTACCAAAATGAGTATTCTATTACACGATGAATATGCTTCAACAAGATCAAATCTTGAAATGAAATCCTCACAAAGGCCCCAACACTAATACATGAGAACCTGAACAACTGAATGAGACCCCTCCTTCCTACCTTCAAAGACCTTTCACTTTACACTTATGTTAAGTGCTAACAAAAAGACAGTATATAGATCACCAACAAATTCACCCCTAAAGAGAAATTATCAAAAGAGAACAACTCCACAGCCGGAGCTTCTTGCCTTCATATGAGAAAGAAATAGCTATTAATGCGAAGAAAATGTTTAACTATACACATCATTAGTAAACTATTAATATTCATTACTCATTAGCAAAGCCAAAGTTGAGATAGGCTTATTTCCCCATTCTACAAGGCAAAGTTTGGAAGTGAGGTTCATTGTCAGATAGACTCTTACAGTATCTTGGTGGTTTGACTAAATCATACTTTCGCATTTTAGCCCACATCAATGAACTGGTTCTCTCTCATATTGATAGTGTCTTCTATATGATAAGCAACTCAATTGTATCGAAAACGGGGGAAAAAAGAGGCAAACATATTCATTGGGTGTCAGAGGTTCAAAGAAATTTCATGAAAGGGGCCAGGGCCAGGTTGAGACCCCTTTTAAATACCATCTGTTTCCTACCTATTTCACATGGTTGTGTGTGCAACTGTATGTATTTATTGAATGCCAAATATTTTAACCTGCAGAAATTTATAATTATTTCAACAATTTGAAAAGGGATAACCAGCCTAGTATCTAGCGCCATCAGTTACTAGTGCTCTAACCAATGCCTGTTGGAAACATGCTTCTTTCATAAACATAACCTTAAAGAAAATTAAGGATGGATGCAGAACTATATTCATCATACAGCAACAAAAGTTTTCTGCAGAAGAAACATTCACCAGAAGGTGACTTACAAGAACATCTTGGCCAATCCAGGCATAAGATGCTTTCTGATTTGCAGCCCAAAAGACAGCAAACATCGTGCAGACTGGTAAAACCACTAATGATAGAACTGTAACCTCCCCAAAAAGAGGAAGATGTACTGTCATACGACCACAGCCTCTGCATGTCCTGTACAAGGTGCAAAATTAAATCAAAGAAGAAAACTAGTTTGTAATGTCAAAGTTCTAAAAAAAAATCTATTATTTGTGGTACCTTAAGAACAGTCCTACAATGCACGTATACATTCCCTGAAATAAATGACAATTAGAATGAGAATTAAGTACACAGAGCTGAAAAAAAGAAAAATCATCACACTATTGAAGATATGTACTCTTTGAATCCTTTATGAAACAGAAAATAAGTCATTTAGTCTAATAGATTACACTTCATTAAAAAAACTAAGCTATGCCTTTGTACAAATAATAACAATAATAATCAGCATCCATGTTTCTCTCTAAACATACTTTGAAGGAACAAGACATTTATTGGTGATGTAGGACTGGTGAGATGCTATTGCTATCGTGTTGCCAACAGTAGTTAGTATTTTGTTTTTCATTTTGCTATAATTTTGTTATGATTTGATTCCTAGTTTATTTAGATTTTCTTTATATATGTTTTTAGTCTAATTAGGAATTGGGTATTTCCTTTTAGCCTCTTCTTGATGTAGAACAAGTGGCAATTGCATTTATTAAGGGAGACAATACGAAGAAGACAGCAAAAGAAGAAATATCAGGACATTACATGCAGATTTCTGTCAATAATCCGTTATTGGTAGATATTTCAAGTAGGCGGCTGCTAAATAATACCACCACTTCTCTTGATGGACACCACCACCCACCAATTTTATTTTTTTTAATTTACTGAAGGTTACCACCACTATATAAAGAAGAAAAAAAACCTTAACCCTAACTCTCCCTCATCTTCTCCTCTCTCTTTTTCTTCTCCCACCTCACCACCCACCGCCACATCTCCTCCTTCCCTTCACCCCACCACCTCTCCTCCTCCACCCCATTACCATCGCTACCTGGCCACCTCTCCTCCTCATCCTCGCCTTCAACACCACAACCTCACCACCTCTCCTGCACCTCTTCCCCTTCACCGCACCACCTTTCCTCCTCCTCCTCTTCACCCCACCACCACTCCTCCTCCCCTTCACACCACCACCTCCTCCCATCTTTTTCTTCTTCTCTTTTTTTTGCCCTGTTTTTCTCCTTCGCCCTCGCAGCAATTCTTGCGAGTGGAGAACCCACACTCGCCTGAACCTTTGCAAAGGCAACAAAATTTGTCGATGGTGTAGCAAGAACAAAGTTGCCGCCTAAGTTTGTAAAAAATATGCAAGGTGCACTCGGATTTCTCCACTCGCAGGTGCCACAAGAACACAGTTATCGCCTAAGTTGTAAAAAAATGCAAACAAAGCAGAAGGCACTATTTTCAAGTGTAAATGTTGAGGAAGAGATGCCCATATGTTGATCTTGTTGATCAGAGATACCCATATGTTTAGTTTGTATATATAAGAATTTTGGAATGCTGATTATATGATGCAGTTAGGAATTTTGTGAGTATTTCCAATTGCATTTTCATTGCTTATAATATTTGCACGCATGGTATATAAAACACAACAAAAACACTCCCATTTGCATATTCGCTTCACAAAATATTTTATCTTTTCCTTCAAATTTAAAAAATAAAATTCTTCCATTTATTCCTGCTCAAGACTTCAGTTGCCAGAATGTATAAAAATGGGAGAGGGCGTCTCCCTGTCTAAGATCTCTCGAGGATTTGAAAAGAACCCTTGTAAGTGCCTTGAAACATAACCGAGCAGTAACAGTTTGTACCCAAACGCAGCGGGCTTTCGCGCGCTATACACCTCAAGTCGCAGCAGCTAACGTGAAAACAATCAAGTAAATCGCAACGGATCATGCACACTTGTCCAAAATGCCTACAAAGAACCATACCCAGCGGCAAATGCGAGCCTAAGACACTGTATCGCACCAACCGTTGCAGTTTGGACAAAAACCAGACACCGATTTCTATGCAAATGCAGCGGCAACTACAAGGATAGTTATTCCATTTGCAGCGGCCAATGTGTCTTAATAGAAACAAGACTGTTTATTTTTTGTTTTTTGTTGTATTTGACTATTTTTTTGTATTTTTCAATTCCTATGGGTTTGATACAGTATTGACATATTTGATTTTTTAACACACCAACTTGAGATGATAAAAAAATGGGGTTTAGCAATAAATTAAATATGTAATTACTATAACGAACCCATAGAAATTAAAAATTATTCAAATACAAAAAATGAACAGAGTCTGATTTCTGTCCCAACGCATAACCAGACTTTGTTTTTTGCCCAAACTCATAAGACTTGAAAACAAAACCAAAAAAATATTCAAATACAAAAAATATAAAAATAGACAGTCTGTTTTGGGCAAAACACAGTATGGCTTCTGTCCTAACGCAGTGGCTCCGGCGAGCCATTGTCTTATCCTCGCCTTATTTGTTGCGTTTTGGGCAAAAACTTGACTTTGTTTCATACAACTGCTAATTTTTTGTGATTTGTAAGATCGCATTCGCATCCATTTGTTGTGATTGTTATTATTGGGCATGATTTTGCCGTTGTGCTTTGAGTATCTCGAGGAATTTTTTCACTTTTTCAATTGTCTATGACATTCAAGCATACTTGGAAAAACCATCATAGTTACATAATCACAAGTGAAGACAAATAGAATTGTTTGAGAAGACAAATAGAATTCATTGAAAAGAAAACTAGAATTGCTTGAGAAGGCAAATAGAATTGGTTGGGAAGAGAAATTTGTAACCAATTCATTTAAGTTGTCATTTAAGGTGAGCATCATAAAAGGGGAGTTGATTTTACTATTCATCAACAATTGAAAAGAAAGAAGAGAAGATGAAGATTAAAGGGAAATGTTCGAAGAATAAAACTCTGATGACGAATAATGGGATGAAATAGGGGATCCCGAAGAAGAGGACTCCTTGGCTGAGGACCCCCCTCGTCATCGCTTCATATGATGATGAGGATTCATTGTCCGATGAGGAGGACAGTGAATCATCATCGTCCTCTGATGAAGATGATGGTAATGGTGGGGTGTTTGTGGACTACTACTCATCCGACGAAGAGGCCGCAAACGTCACCCATGAAGGACTTTGTTGAGTGCTAAGATTAATGTAAAAAAATTTGTAAAAGTTTACAATTTTAATGGATATTAATGTTTACTATTTATTTTAATGTTTGTTTTTTTGCCTTGTAATATTTTTTGTATTTCTCAAATTCTAATTTATGTTTGTTAATTATGTTGTCAACAAAATTAGAGAAGAATAAGAAAAAAAACCGCCGACCAAGTGAAGAGGAGGGGTCGATAGTGGCCAAACGCAGAAATTTTGCGGGGGAGAGGAAAAGAGAGGGAGAAAGGAGAAAAAAGAAGAAAATCAAAGAAAAAAACAGAAAAGATGAAAAAACAGAAAAGATGAGAGGAAACCGGAGTGCGGGTGGTGGGGGTGCTTTATGAAGAAAAGAGGAATGAGAGAGGAGTTAGGGTTTTTTCCTTTTATAGGTGGTATCTTTCAGTAGTGGTGGTGTCCTTCAAAAAAATGGTGGTGTCCTTTAATAGTGGTGATGTCCTTTAGAAAGGTGGTGGTGTCCTTCACAAAGTAGGGTGTTGGTGGTGTCCATCAAGAGAAGTGGTGGTGTTATTTAGCAGTTGCCTTCAAGTAATGTAGTTATTTGTTTTCCAAAGCAAAGCCTATATAGGTTTCCAAGTGTCCAATGTAAGTTATCTCTGTAGGATTTTAGTGTCTATAAATAACACTCCACTGCATGGACATGCTATTATCAATAAAAACTAGTTATAGAAATTGACATTTCAGACAAATCCTTGAGGATTCATGGGTGGCTTCCGAATTGTAAAATGTGCACTACAATTCAACACTTCCAATTCTTCATTCAATTCTCTTGAATCTTAATCCTATTCTAGTCTAGTTAGAAAACCGGTCAAGTACTCTTTTGCCTATACAAAGTTCTATTAGCATTTTAAAGTTCACAAGTATTGTTCAATAGAATTCAGTTTTTGTTTATGCTCGTGATAATATAGCATCAGAGTAAGTTGATTTTGCAGCCATGCTTGTTTTTGGGTGTCCCATAAGATTATCCACAAGTCGTAGAATAGAAGAAACAACATAAGCTTAAAAGAAGAAAACAAGAGTAGAATCCCTAATTGACTTTAATGAACTTACTTATTTAGACTCCAATAACCATAATACTAAAACATACAAAAGAAATAACTAAACCAAACCACCAAATAAAACGCCACAAAATATGATATAGTTCCAATTGGCACCACATGAAATAAAAGTGCCATGTTTTCTCATATTTGAAACCTCTACTAAAGTGCTCAGTTTTTAGCTGAAGTTCCCCCCAAAGTAAGCCAAATGTCAATTATATCGTATTTATAAACAAGTACAGCAGAGATGAAATTCGATAATAGTCCGAAAAATTGATTTGCAATGTCACTCGACGAATATTCTTCCAAAATTTGAGTGGTCCTTAACATAAAAAGCACAATATCTTAGCTTCAAAATTTATTTATCTATTTATTTGAGGCAAACACAATGTCCAAATGTTAAGACATCTTTACACTTTTTCAATAACTACAGTTTTGCAAGAAGAATGTCCAAATCTTTACATCTATGTCATTACCATTGATATATCTTACCAACTTACTATAGTTACTAAAGCATCAGGATTCATCCCTCTGAATGAATTAAATAATGTACTTTCATGAGAAATTTAAATGTACGGAGATGTACAATTCCACGAAGAAGGTAAGAAGGAGTTTAAACTACAATTACTGCAAAAGAAATTTTATTACCCTTCAAATAAAAATCCTTGATAGCAGAGAGAGCTATGGTCAGGACGATTTATATATATAGTATATATAACCACTAAGTACTCTATGTTGTGCATAAATCTTGCCCATAGTATTTTTTCCTAATCAAACAGTTCTTAATAACATTGATGGATCATAAACAGTAGATTTGTAGCTATTACGCCTTTCATGGTGTTCATTTTTCTTTGTTGTAGACAATTTATATTACCATACTACTTTGAGAACACAAAATACAAAGGAACTGAAGTGTGATGAAAACAAGGTGGAAACTTTTGGAAGAACTTATACCTGGACACCACCAATGCAGAAGAGTACTATCAACACCCAAATGAACCAAGACGACATTAAAAAGTATAGCACCACAAGAAAAGTTGATGCTGTTATGACAAAAATCACAGCAGCCCTGATATTAATATCAACAACTTCTTCATCAGCTTCCCGTTTGGCTGTTCCAGCAACAGAAAATTCCTAGAATAACAAAGAAGAGATGCTGAAACTCACCAACTAATTTTCATCATGCGATGTGCAAGGAGTAAACATCTTACGCTTTTCAAACGAAAAGGAACAAGTTTAGAGATGAATTATAAGAAAAAATGAATATAGCAAAAATCAAATTCTCTAAATTAATCTAAATTGAATGTATAATAAGTGTTAAAACTTAAAACGAGAATATTTATTGAATCAAAGTTCTACCATTTGATTCAATGGACTCATAACCACCAGCAAAGGCAAGGGTTGATCGAGGATTAATTTTTAGACTGTATCTTTGGCAGTTGGGAAGAGAAGAGAGCAGGATGAGGTATAGGCTCCACTTGGTATACCAAAAGAAATTCAATTGGAATCAAAATGAGTGCATTATGGACTCTTATGCATATACATTACTTTGTCATTACCTAACATCAAAAGCAATTAACTGTTTCTTATTTGCTATTGTACCTTCCAAACTTTTTATTTTATTTTTAAGAAATATATAACCCATGAATACTTCTTTGCCCAATAACAAGTAACAAGGAGAAGCCACAATCCTCCATGTACAGTGGTGTTTCTGTGGTCCTTGAATACAACTGTGGATTTTGCAAATATAAGCGCTTCACTCACCAACTCTCTCATCGATGGCATGAAGATTTGACAATACTTTAGAACATGGTGAATTGGGAATTTTCGTTAGCAAAAAAACCACATTTCTTGAGGCAAATAATCAAGAGGATTGAATCCTTAAGGTCTGACTTCAAATTTAATGAGTGGTTTCCATGTTATAATACTATTAATGTAGGAGTTCTTTAATTTGACTTTTACCTCTTGCTCTTAGTGTTAGATTATCAATACAAAATGGAAACTATGCAACAACAGCACATTCAAACCACAGTAGAATTCTCTTCGGAACTGTGACCCAATCCCTCTTAGCATCACAAAAAATGATGGTGTTATCAGAGTATTGGAGGATGGGGATAGGAGAGCTGGTAAAGGTCACTCTGTAGCCATTAAACAGCCCTTTAGCAAATGCACTCTTGTATCATTTGAAACAAGCCTTCAAAAGTAATAATGAAGAGGAGAGGAGAAAGGGGGGTCTCTTTGCCTTAAACCTTTAGAACTATGGAAGAAACATTCAATACGGTCATTGACTTTCATGGAGAAATTGGTTGTGCTTCTACAAGTTGAGAGAAACCCATCTTCTCCAAAATGAAGTCCAAGTAGCTCCGGACTACATTATCAAAAGCTTTAGCAAAATCAAGCTTGATCATCACCACTGGTTTTTTCCCTTTCTCCCTAGAATCCATCAGCTCATTAGCTCACAAAGGGCTATCACAAATCTATCTTCCCAACCCAAGATGGAAGCACACTAAAAAGGAGAGGTGATCTTGTGAAGCACCAATTTAAGTCTAAAAGCCAACTTTGGAGATAATTTGTGATAGAATTGCCAGCGGAAGCAATAAGCAAAAAACTAGAAACTTCAACTGACAAAGTTTCTTCAATCTGAAAATATTTCTCTAAACTTCAAAAATGTGTATTACATGAGCCAATGGCCTTAATTTATATTTGACCTAAGCTATTTAAGCAAGTAACTAGTTTCCTAAACACAATAGAAACCTTAAACCTAATTCCTAATTAGACTTGTACTCCTAGTTGGGTCTTAACATGGATTAACCTAATTATTAATTAATGATACTGTGAACGAGCTTCAACCTACTTGGCATATTGCTTTGCTTTTACCAGGGCTGGGCATTCCGAACTGAAAAACCGAAAACCAGCCCTGACCGACCCAATTGGTCCGGGTTGTTTTAATATTTTTTATTTTCGGTTCAGTTTTTAGGCCCGGCCCGAATATTTCGGTTCGGTCCTCAGTTTCAGATTCCAAAACCCACCGGTTAACCGGCCTGGCCCGAGTTCCACTTAATTTAATTTCATTCGTTCCTTTACACTCCAGTGTCCACTCATTTCATTTCACTCCACTCCATTTTAATCTTTCAACTCCACTTTCATTTTACTCCACTCATTTCATTTCACTCCGCCACTAATAGATTAAAATAATCATTCAACTCTCCTTTCATTTCATTTGAATCTTTTCATTTGACTCAAAGCTCTCTCTCTCACAGAATAGAGCAAATACCTACAAGAAAGCCTTCTTTCAATCCACTCATTTGTCATTTCAATGTGTTTGACTCAAAGTTTTCTCTCTCTCAAAGAACAGAGTAAATACTTACAAGAAATCCTTCTTTCTCTCCACTCATTTCAATTCATTTCGAGTAGAGCTTATGGCAATGGCCTTCATGTAATCAACAACTAAATACCCACTCAATTGGAAGACTAATACCCACTCAATTGGAAGACGAGATTGAAAGATGGATGAAGGCAACAAATAATATTGCACTCCATATATTTTCCCCAGTGAACGTAAGCTTTGTGATCGGATCTACTTCGGCTTCTCTTAGGCTGCGGATCTTTCGTTCATGGAGGTTTGTACGGGTTCAACTATTCAATTTCTGAACTTAGTGGATGCGAATGCAATTGGAAGAAGATCGCTAGAAAGGTTGTTCAAGATTCTAGATGTGTTTGAGACCTACGAGACTTAGTTCGAAGCTGTGTTTTCGCATTTCTTAGGAAAGATGTGTTTTCGGGTTTAAACCGAGATCGGCCTGGCCCGACCTGACATTCGGGTAATCGGGACCCCGGTTAACCAGCCTTACTCGGTCCGGTCTCGGTCCTCTATATTTCAGTCTTCAAATATTCAGTTCGGGCCTCGGTCTTGGATTTTTGAGCCGGTTACCCGGACCGGCCCAGCCCAGCCCTAGCTTTTACCATGGTAGTAAGCGATATTATATGCAAGGCCTCCTGAATAGGCTTAGAAAGTCCATGTAAACACCTCAACCTTTTCATCTTCAGTCTAATGCACAAAAGACGAAATTCTTCAGTATATTCAGAAACTGTAGGTTTCCTTGTGTAAAGTTATGCAACCTTCCAAACATATCTCGCTTATAAATCTTTGGGGATGAAAGCAAGTTGTAATAATTTTTTCATCGTAGGCAAAGTCTGAACCGGTGCCTTCCCCAACAAATGTCTCTATATAATCAAATTTCTCCACCAATTAGATGTGTACCCTGTAATTTTGTTGCAACTAAGCGCACAATTTTAATACCTGTTAAAGACATATTCCAAAACCTTGTCTATTTGGTCCAATCAAACAAAAACATCAGCATCACGAGGACCATAAGTTGGAACATCCAATTTAATATCACCGTGTTATATATGTTCCAAGCAACAGACAAAACGATCTAAAGTCATTTGTAAAACATCAAAATTATTCTCACCTCCATAAGCATCAAGTGGACTCATACCCTTTGATTGGGAGGCCGAAAATTGGCTCATTGCGGTGGTTCATAGAAGTTCAAATCGAAGTCATAGCTCTGTCCCGAGGGGGTACATAACATGTCATGCATTGGTGAATAACATATCCATCAGAATCTGAATCATGAAGTGGGACATAGTTATTTCTAGGGCGGCGCATAGCGACAGAATCACTTGAACTTGAATCAACTTCATGGGTGGTACAAACAAAGCATGGGGTGCAAATAACTTCCTCTTCCCAAATTAACTTTTGCACGATCTGTTCTTGTGTGTTTTGTTCCAGCGCGATCTATTCTTGCATGATATGTTCGTGCATGTTCATCAGAGGACGACGAGGAAGAAAATGGTGACGATGATCAACAATGAGGACGATGACGATGGCGTGCAAAAGGACAGCATGGGATCAATCCGTCCAGACGTTGATGGCAGAACAATGCATCAACCCTTTGACAATTTTGATCGATCTGCAGCGTCACGGGTTGATGCGATGGATTTGCAACTTCTTGTTGCAGAACGGTGGCAGTCACGCTCAGTCGATGGTCTGAATCAGGTAGGCCTCGTCCCCTAGTTCCTATATATTTTCCTTTGTTGTTGGTTGGGGTAGGGTTTGTGTCGTCCGCCATTTTTTTTAGTTTTCTGTGCTGGAGAAATTTGTTGGGGGTTTTGTGCAAAGCGCAACTTGCGATGTGCAAGGTTCTC
Organism: Berberis thunbergii; assembly: GCA_003290165.1. Lineage (NCBI taxonomy): Eukaryota > Viridiplantae > Streptophyta > Magnoliopsida > Ranunculales > Berberidaceae > Berberis > Berberis thunbergii. The sequence continues at coordinate 100,642 of QNQO01001370.1, read as the reverse complement.
ATATCTAGCAACCCTAGACTTAAAGAAATTTAGACCAAATCGGGCAAATTGGGATTGCTCTCCGCAGCCACCCTTTTTTTCTTGCAATCCCCTTCATAGAGGATGTTGTTGCGAATTACTGAGTTTAGGTATTAATCCTCCAAATCGGTAATGTGGGGTTTCATGTCCTCACGACGTGACAACTCGCGGATAGCCTTAATATCTGACTCTGAAAGGTCAGGTTCATCATTCGCACCTGCGTAATCATCAAAGGAATGTGCATTTTCCCAATCAACAGCAGTAGGGTTCATCTTGCTTGAGACAAATCTGAAAAGATCTCATCTCGATGTCCAACCTCAAGACGCGACTTTTCGCAAATAGCTTCAGGTTTTTGACAAAACAAAATAAAGAAGTTAACTGCTCCGAGATGTCCGCAAGGGCTTTATCCATGCGCTCCATCCTTGCATTGGTGACTCTAGTTCCCTTGGACGACATCTTTGTCCAAAGATTTTACCGCTCCGATACCAATTGATAGAATCAATTGACAATGGAAGCGATAAATAAATAATAGAAACTTGAATTGACAAAGTTTCTTCAATCTAAAAGAATTTTCTAAACTTCAAAAATTATCTATTACATGGGCCAATGGCCTTAATTTATAATTAAGTAATTGACCTGAGTTTGCTAAGCAAGCAGCTAGCTTCCTAAACAAAATAGAAACCTTAAACCTAAGTCATAATTGGACTTGTACTCCTAGTTGGGCATTAACATGGATTGACCCAATTATTAATTAATGCTCGTACTAATATACGATCAATTTTGTAGACCCATGAAGACGGCTAATATACTAGAGTTGTATTCAGTCTCCAATCAAAAAAAAAAAAGTGTTGTTAAAGTCAGAAACAACTTTCATGAAATCCCATTTGATGATGAGCCAAGCTTTAGAGTAAAACTCAACTATAAAACCATTCATGTTTGTTGCTTTATCTTTTTGGAGCTCTCCCAAAGCAATGATAACATCCTTCTCAGTTATGTTAGCTTCCAGCAGTCTAGCATCATCACTTATAGAGATCAGTTAGGTCTTCATTTTCGTTTTTCTTTATACAGACCAGTATAAAATTCAAAAATGAGAGCAGAAAGCTTATGGGTGTCTGTTTCAACATCATCCCCAAAAGTCTTCTCCAGTTTGCAAGTTTGTGGTAGATTTTGGAGCATTGTCCTCAAGCAGCATATTCTAAATACCTGCTCTCCTCCAAAAATATGATCCCTCACTCAAGTTTGTCTTCCAAACTTCTTCTGTCACTGAAATCAGCCTCAAATAAGGCACTATCCTCCTATTTCAAATCAAATTCAGCCCCCAATCTTGGCCTTTACTTCGGAGATAAGACAATAGGTTTTACCATAAATTTCTTTTGTCCAATTTAAAAGGAACTTAGTTTTATTCAGTCATAAACCCAGTAACAAACCCAGTAGCACTACAATTGCGACACCTTTCCAGCCCTCTTCAATAAACTGTGAGAGATTAGACACTTTTTTAAATAAGCAAGATAGAAGAAGCATTCTATAAATCAATCAAAAATGTGAGTGAGAGACTCACAGGAGAAAAATAGATACAAAGAGAAGGCTACATAAATAAATTTGTCAACGAGAAGTCTACATCACCGACGTTGGTGTCCTTTAGAATGCCCCAAGTGGTGGCCCAGCACCACAATGTCTTGTATATGCCCATACAATGGGAGGTGTGAAGTTAGTTAAGGCTTGAAACCAAGAGATTAGATACTTCAAACAAAGAAATGTTAAAAGAGAAATCGGGAGGCTTGAAGTTATTTAAGGGAGTATGGTGATCAGACCCAGCCTCCCCTAATAACAACTCAATTATTTCCCCAAAGTAATCACTCCAACTACTGTCACGAAAATTTTGTCAAGTCTGCAAAGAAGGGGGGTTTCTATGATTGGCCAAGTGTACTTGCCACCTTTAAGGCAGAAATCCATCAGCTGAAGAAAACTCACCAAAATATTAAATCTGTTCATGCATGTGTTTCTGTTCCTGCAGCCTTTCTTTTCCTCCATCAATCTAACCACATTGAAGTCACCACCCAACAGCCAAGGGGACTCAATCCTGCTTGCACACTATGTTGTTGTGGTGGTGGGGGCGGGGGGCGGGTGTCCGCCAAGGCTCTATATTCAATTTAAAGCGCCTCGACCTAGTCTTAGAGCTCCACAAAGCCATACACTAGTCAAGGTGGATTTATTGCACTAAAATCTCTACCCTACCAAAAAAAAAAAGGCTCCACCGCAGCAATACCTCGCCTCGCCAAGGCTCTAGAGGTAAACCTTGGCACCTCATGCCCGCTTCGCCCCTGACAACATAGCCTGCAAGATCAGTTAATTCCAACCAAAATTGCTCCCTATAGGAATATTCACTAGGCCATAAACATTAGTACATACCCATGTCAAATCTTGAACTTTACCCTTGAGTTTAAGAGACAAAGTAAAGGCTCCTTCCAAAGTCTCTCCTTCAAAAACATCAGCATCCCGTATGGTTGATAAACATCCTAATCTCATTAAATAGCCCACACTCTTACACCCAGAAGCTCTATTCCCCCACAAATCTCAAACATCTGTATGACGCTCAACATCAGGAGAAGTCTTGAGCAAATCCATAGAAGCTCTTACTTTATCAAACCCTCCTAAACCTTTACAATTCCAAGTAAGAATTTTAGGAAACATGAGAAACAAAGACCACCCCTTGAGAACTCTCTCACTGTTCTCTATCCCCATCTCTACTACCACCTCCATCACCAATGAGAAGGCGCACTTCAACAACCCTCTCATCTTCTCCTTTTTAATTACTAACAGTATTTTGAAGGCCCTTTGTACCCCTTGTTATTGAGCCTTCCCTCACCCCAAAGCAGGCAAGCATTTCTTTCTCATTCCAATATTAACTTGGGTGAGAATTTTATCGAAAATAAAGCTACCCTCACAGGGGCATGTGCACACAAACCAGTACGTCTTTTTTTGGTAGAAAGAGTGAAGAAGGCTCTGATAATAGTATTTGACCCTAAATTAACCTGAATAACAATTGTTTTCAATGGTTTTATTGAAATAAAATCATCATCATCAAAGCCCGGCCCGATACTTTCAGGGTTGGCTACACAGATTTTATTGAAATAAAATAAATAACAAAAATAATAAAGAAGAAATAAGCAAAACGGAAAGTAAAATAACTTTCTCATTGGAAGCTTAATTCATCATATCAAGACCAAGATTTACATAAAGGCTCAAAGCTCTTATTTATACATTACTAAGCTTGCTAGAATACCATCCTACAATAGAAATCCTAACCCACGTGGCTTCTTAAGAAAGCTAAACAAAACCCTACATGTTAGCCTAGGCCCGTAGACTAAACAGTGGACATCGAACCACTTATTAAAAAAATTAAATATGATAATACTCTACTCTTATGTTCCATCATTTTTAAGAGCAATAAAATTTTGGGAACATTCCATATCTTCTTCCTTGTGAAATCAAGGATGTTTCAATATTCTGTGGATGTCCACTCAATGATCATTTTTTCTTATCAGTAAAACAACAGCATAATAATATAAATAATATGAAAAACCTTGTGAATGAGAAAGTCATAAGGGAGAAAGCAGAATACAAGTAAGCTATTGAACACAAAGTACTACAAAGTTGCTTTTTGAAATTACAAAAGATGATTGATGGTTTCTTCTTCTGTTCACACATGCTGCATCTATTGGAATAATGAGACCCATTTTCAGTAAATTATCCACAGTTAGGAGTTTGCCAAGCCATCACCCACACTAGGAAGTTTACTCTAAGGGAACCTATTTAAACCCAAAAGATGCATTACCAAAATTGGAGTTAAGGGACCCTTGGCCTGCGATAGCCATATTGAAACTGAGTTTAGCTTGATGCATATTGTTAAGATGAAAACTAGCAGAGTATTCTGTCTTCTTCCTCAGATAGAATAATACCTTGCAGGAGTTCAATCAACTGCAAGTTCACTGTCTCTAATGCCCCTTCTCAAAGCTAGATCCCAGCTAGCTAAGTTGGCTTGATTACCTCTGTAAGCTTGCGTTATTGTTATTTATTTAGGGAGAGTTGGAATATAGTTCTATATTGCTGCATAAGTGGTTTCTTTCCGCACCAAGAGTCAATCCTCAAGAGCTCACCTTGTCACCTTTTCCAACTTCAAAAGAAATATTTCTTTCAAATTGGGACTTATTCATCATTGCTCTCCACGAAACACAAGCATAAGTAGTGCTAATGTTGGTGTACCATCCATTCTCTTGCAAGTCATACTTTTCTTGGATAATTGTTCTCCACAAGGCCCTTTCCTCATTGCCAAACCTAAATATCCATTTGGAAAGAAGAGCCTCACTGAATTGTTTGTGTCTCCTGATGCCCAAACACCTACTTCTTTAGGTTTACAAACTTCTTTCCAGTTCATCAAGCGCGAGCTTTTTAAATTAGCATTTGCGCTCAAGGAAGTTTCTACAAAAAAAAAAGTATATCATATGTGATGGAGGTTGGGATGATGGTAGCTAACGTCATGAAATCTGCAATACTGGCTAAAGTGCTTTTGATAAGGGTGTCTGCCTTGGAGAGAAACTGCTAGCCTACCAGTGATTTTGTCAATGATGAGCTCCCAAACCTGCCTACTTGGGTATTTAGCACCCAAGAGGCGTTCCCCAAGTACTTAATAGCTTACATGCAAGATATCCATATTAAAATTTGAGACTTTCAAAACACATATTCAAACGTTTTCAAGTTTTTCATGGATGACTAATTAGAAAGATTCCATAGTTTATGATTACTCAACTAAGGAGTGGTTCCAAGTTCCAACATAATGTGTTTCACAAATTTGAAGAAAGAAATTTACCGATAATGGATCATAGGTTTCAGCATGCCGGTCACATGCAGTAATGTCTGACCAAAGACAAGCAAAAAGAAGGGTCCCCACAGCCGTTAACCATAGAAAGCCTGCCGATAAATCCAATATGGGACTATCTGGGGAGAACATAAGAATCTCCACTACATGGAAAAACATTTGATTAGCCATACGTTCACCATATAAAAAGATTACTCAAAAGCCTAGGAAAATATATAGATAGAGATGAAATAAAAATACGGTGGATACAACAAATGGTCCTCGTCATCCAACACTGCTGAAAAAAAAAACTATATATTCATGTTTGTGGTGTTTTCACATTTTCTTGATGTTTGTTACGTTCCTAATTCATTCTAGCCGCAGATGCCCCCCCTCCACAAAAAAAAAAAAAAAAAACACGACAACAATGGCAAGTGAGAAACAAGTCAATACATATCAATGTCCGAAATTTTAACATATCCAAAATCCAAAATAGCTGTTCGATTAGCAAGTGTTTCTCGTCATAACACTTTAAACAAGCCAAGTCATACTAATGACAAGGAGTCAAATATACTAGTCATCCCCTGAGCTAATTCCATCATTTAATCTCCATCATTCCCTAAATGGCAAATTACTGTAAGCAATAAAAACAACAAAGGATAAGAATGAGAGCATGGACGTGCTATTATTCTTTGCTTTACTAAAAGCAGAGAGGATAAAACAACACACACCTGTGATCTTTATTTAGAGAACTTTTCCCTTTAGCCACACTATTTGAAGTGAAATTTGACTTTTGTGGTTAGTTTCGTCTGTCACTTTCATTTAATTATAGTTTTTCTGCATACTTTTGAGGTTAGTGTTGTTGTCACTTTCATTTAATTATAGTTTTTCTGCATGGGAAAAAATCATAAGGCACCGCAAGGAAAATGTGCAAAATATAACACATCTTGAAGAAGGTGATAAAGAAAATTATAACCTGCAAATAATATGACATGTTTAGATGAGAAACATATGCAAACTAAAGCAAGAAAAAGAGTCTTACAATATACAAATTAAATGGCTCACCCTTCTGTCCAGATGAAATATATTTCTTGATATTTTCTCCAGCAGACTTGCGGATCATCACAGTAGGAATCTTGATGTCCAAAGACGTATCATTTTGAGGACAGCCCATCTGGTCAAGCTCTGCACAGAGAGAGAGAGAGATGCGGAAGGTCAAACATCTGATGTTGACAAGACAACTGTAACTAGGAAGGGAACCTAATTTGAAGACTGAACATAACTTTCTCTTCATAATCAAGCCTAGAATCCTTAAAAAACCCACCTTCTTTTTCATTTATTACTAGTAAACCAGAAGCACCTCCTGACTCTGCAACTTGTGCTTTAATTGTGAAGTCACAAACTCCGCGCACAGACAAAGCAATAGAATTCGATAGCTTCAAAACAGAATAACAAACATTTTGTTCAGAACCGAACACACACTAAAAAAGCAAGAAATATAACATTGTGAAAGCTTAAGATCACGTCAACTAGGATTTCATACTTCTTCCTTCTATATTGCTTAGGCAGATCAAAGTTTGTGGATTTGCATTGTATGTCAAGCTCCTTCATTTTTCTTCAAGAATGGAAAGGGTGATTGACAACCCACTTTCTTCCTTCTTCTTAATGACTGTGGCAGCATTAGGAAGGATGGTGATTAAAGTAAAGAGTGAGCTTCATTTCAGGTTTTAAGGTGCAAGTAGAGACTCGTGGCATAACAATTTCATTTTGCAGATGACACCATCTTTTTCCTAAACTATGTCAAGACTCAAACAGAGAATCTTGGAGTATAAAAAATGGTCCAATTTTAGTGGACACTTTTTCGTGCATGACAGTAATTACAAAAATGAATAAATAAAATAAATAAAAAATAGAGGAGGAGATACTGTATATGTAGTTCTGTTCTAATTAATTGTGAACACAATGCCTAAAGAACTTGGGGGCAAAAACTATCTAAAGATATTTCCTAGCCAGTTGTGTGACCTTTAACAAAAGGTTAGCAACATGGAAGTCGACCTTTCATCTAAAAGGGGGAAGAACAGGGAAGGAATCATGGAAGTTACTTGGAAAGTTTCTAAATCTCCAAGGAAAGAAGAAATAAGTAGATAGGGGGGACTGTCAATTGGAGAAATGAAGTTTGTTGCACTTTTTGGTGTCATGAATGGTGTATCGTTTGTTGAGGAAGATGATAGATGGTTTGGAAAGAGGATAGAGAGATGGTTATTTTTTTTTCCAAAAAGATAAAATATTATTGATTACTTTGATTACCAAAATACAAAAAGAGGCAACCTTGAAACCATCATGGTTTCAAAATCAACATATTCCAATTGGAAAACAAGCGATCAAAGAACAAGCCCTTAAAGGACGGAAGATGGGGTACCCAACTCGAGATGGCTAGGGTTTGCCCACAGGGTCTTTCTCTGATTTGCCAATGAAGTTGGTTTGGAGGACAAAAGGAACAGACCCTGAAGTGCCAACCTAGGTTCCTCCAAGTCCAAGTTGCTAGTGACAATAACCCATGAATGAATCCACTATAGAACAGAGGAGGTGAAACCAAATTCGTCCAGAAAAGCTTTCTAACCTGACAAATTCAAGTTTCAAGCGTTTATCGTTAATCCATTGAAAGATGTGAACTATGTGTCCAAAATTTTGGCCACTTAACCCTGCTAGTAAGACAAATGAATTGGCTCTGACTAACTGAATAGTAATGCGCAATGCTTAAACAGTGACATTTCTCAAGCCTTCTGTACAAAAATTAAATCAGATCAAATATGATGTGCCTAAACAAAGAGTACAACAACCAGTACACAGCTTCTCAAGTAAACTACTTGAGCTACTTGAGTAGTTCTTGAAATAGTTCCAAGTAATAATTTCGAAGATATTTTTGAAAGGAAGGGAATAACCTTTGAAGTGGAACTTGTACATCCATCTAAGGGATTTGACAAAGCTGCGGGTAACTTGAGAGATTTCTCGACAGTCTTTGGCAGAATAGCACCAAAGCTAGCAATTTTTCCATCAAAGGTTTCCTGTTCATCTCCATTCACCCAATTCTTCACCTTAACCTGAAAATTGAATCAAAACACAGTTGCAGTACAATCATATTAATAAAAATAATACTATTGAAACGTGAGCTACAGATTTAGTTGTTAAAATATCACATCAGACCCATACACAGAAACTCGACAAATAAATGAATAAAATGGACAAAACAACAATGAAGCTTCCATGCAACATATTAGATAAAATAGAAAAAATCAAAATAAACAAATAAATACAACTTTTAGAGAGAATTTCAAATTTTATTGAGAATCAAAGAAAAACAAACAAAGAAAAGAGATTATAGTGGCCAAAGTCCCCTCCACTTCGGGACCAATAAGAAGGCATTAAACATTCCAAGCCAAAATATGAATCACATAGCATCCCGAAGAAGTATATGAACCCCATTTGACACCTCAGCCTGTGTTTCCTAACCCCCATTGTGAACCACCTGTTTACCCGTCTCGATTTCATGATCTTCAGGACAGCCCCCGTCCCCTACCCAATTGGCTGAGGCCATCACCCTTGGCTTATCACCACCCACGCCTCTCTCAATCACTTTCTCCTCCACCCCTTGGAGCGTTTCTCTCACTTGTTCCTCGTTAGGCTCAAGGAACCTCAATTTGGCATAAAAGCCGCCGCGTCAAGTTCCATATCTGCTAAAATTGACCATTACACACTGACTGACCCACAATAGAAAGAGAAACAAGGAAAAGAAGAGGAAGAGAGTGGGGGGAGGATAAATAAAGCATAGGAAGTGGCATCTCGTGGTTTGTGTCCTACCTTCTAAAGTTTTGGGCTTCTAACTCCCTCGCTTATTGTTTGCCAAATTTTAGACATGGCTTCTAAAGTTTGCCACATCACATTGAAATATAATACACTTCTATAATTTGGCTTCTAAAATCTTGGCTTATTCTAGATGCTCTCACCTCTCCAGAGCCATTGACCAGTTCAACCAATGACATATTGACACCCTTCCTTCCGTATACCAATCTAATTGAAAGGCCTACCATCACCAGACAGTTGATGCCCATCAAGAGAACCTTCCTTCATATCTTCACCCACTTTTATCACCTCCCTCGGCCACGCACTACGTGTCCCCCATCACTCTCACCAATTGGAATGTTGACAGCCCTTCTCTCATCTTTCTCATGGATCTCCACCTCACCCCCTTTGTTTGCATTGTTCACCTTCTCACCACACAGCCCATTGCCACCATCAAACCCCACCCTTCCACCTGTTTGTTCCCCACTACCATTGGACCTACCCTCATCTGAGTCATCAACTCCTTCTCCATTCAACACTTTTTTCCTTTTCATTCTATTTTCCAACCATCCTACAACACTATAGGCCACCCTTCTCATCCTCTGCCGAAGAAGCAACAATGTTGGTACCTCCTACCACCACCTCAGCCCCATTGCAAAACACCATCATGTCCTCTCCACCACTTGGCAATGGGACGGTCATCCATCGAAACCAGAAGCAGGGTTGTCTTCCTCCACTAGCATCATTTGCTTGCACACAAATGAGAGATCAATCCATCTTTGTACACTTGAGCATGCCCCTCACTGTTTAGTACTCCACCTCCTGATCTATCCCCTTGTTGGCCTTTAGCGGACATCTTACAGACTGATTCTCACCATTTCTGTATATGACTCTGAGCGACTCCTACTTTGCTTGGGTCCTCCCCTCTACCTGCTGAAGGAGACATTTTGTGCTGGAGGAGACATTTTGTCAGAGCATTCTAGCTTCCCCTTTGCACCTACATCAACTCCTCTAACCTTCTGCATCTTTCCCTATGAAACCATGCCCTAAAAGATATCTCCCAAACATGTTCTCCTTTGCATGAAGAACCATGAGCTCAAGCCCCTCCATCTCCAGTTGACAATCTTGTCTTTTTGTGTAGCATCCCTCTTGCAAAAGGTTGATCAGCCACTCCAATCCACTTCCTCCACAAGAATCCTCACAGATTTCCTCCTGCTTGCCTCAACTTTGGAGAGACACTTATCCTTTTTACCATCTACTGTAAGCTCCTTGCCCTCAATCTTGAAACCAAACCTCAAGCTACCATTTTGCAAACCACCACCATCCTTCACAACACTCTCTCCACCATCCTCTCAAGTCTCATCTTGATAGCAATGGAGATATCATGAAACTCCTCAAGGTGGTGCTTATTTTCCCCCAAACCGCCGCAGATAAAGGAAGCTCAAGTGAGTCCAAGGAAGATAACTAAGACAGTTATAGCGGAGGGGCTGATAATGATTATGCAGTGATAATGAAATTTTTTACATTATAATGGAAATAAAAAGAAACATCGAATGAGAGTGGCTAGACAAGAAAACCAGACTCCAAGATAAATTTATGAAAAATCACAAGAAGCGTACATGGGATTTAGATAACAAACAATGTTTGGTACAAAGTTTATTCAAAAGGAGGATAAGACACCGAGTTTTCAAACTTGAATATTCTTGTAAAAACTAATACATACACTTGTAGGTTGTAACCAAGGAGCAAAACACAATTACTAATCATAAATGAAGAACTAGTTCTCTGATTCTATTTGATTCAACATCAACCATTACCCAGTTCCTCACTTTATTTTTGTTTTACTTTTTTTCCTCTTCTGCTTTTTCTCAATTTTTCTCATCTTAGAAACCTCATAGATTTACCATTTAGTTACTTTGGTGTTGTAAAATCCCACTGAAAGCAGTGCTGCCAAGATTCTGTGATTTGCTTGCAAGGAAGAGGGGTTTGTAGTCTAAGTAAAGACAAGTTCACTGAAACCTTTGCATAGAAAGGGCCTACACGACTGGAAAGTTTAAGACATCATCATCTAACTGAGATTATGAACCAAGTCATCTGTAGCAAAGAAGAGGATGGATGATATTCAATGTGGTTAAGAGATTGAAAGTTATCAGCTATGCTCCTTTTACAAGCACCAAGCACTGCAAGACCAAACGATGTCCCTTCAAAAAAATATCTCTTTTTTTTTTGTTTGGGTGTTACTTGGAAACATTCTATTGTTGGGGCGCCTCAACAACATCATATTTGAATGTATTTCAATATCTTCTGTTTTCCGACTTCTAACAACAATCTTTTTTTTTGAAAGGTAAGCGTGCCACCGGTGGTATAGAACCCAAGACGTGGGGTTCAAACCACCACAGCCTTAACCATAAAACCAGGTTACCATTGCCTTCTAACAACGATCTTCATAAGTAGCAGACTTCTATTGAGCAAAAAATGCTACTTCAAACATGAATTCCTCCACCTAGATGTCTTTCTTCAATATGATACCACCATTCACCAAGCCAAACACCATCCCCAAACTTTATTGCATCTCCCGGCCCCCAATTTGCGGATATCCTCATAAGTTAACGCAATTATAGTTTGTGGGATATCTCCGAATACGCTCACCTCTTCTACTTCCAAATATTTGTCTTACCCAAACCTCACCAATATTAGTTCTTCAAATTTGGCGTACAAAGTTTCAATTTCTATCACCCAAACCTGAATTCAATTTTTACAATTATCATCTTTCCATTAATTCTCCAATTTCATCACGCCAAATTTTAATTTTGCAATTAGGATAGCTACCAGTACAATAAAATGCAGAGACATCAATACCCACACCTCAAAAAATTGAATTAGGGATCGATGAGATCGCTTACCATTCTCTGTGCGTTGTTGCATTTAGGATTGATGAGCGGCTTGGAGACATCAGCAGCACCGACGGAGACCAAGAGAAAAGCTAAGAAGAGGAGGCGATGAGTGTTAGTGGTAGTGGTAGTGGTAGGTGCAGAGAATGCCATAGTCGCCGCCTGCATAGATTCAAAACTCTTCGGAGAAGAGGGATAGAAATAGTTCTTCTTTCTCCTCTCTCGTCCTCCGTAAACTAACTCTTGTTGAAGTTGATTTTTGTGAATCCCACAAATGCGGGCTAGCTCTTCCCTCTCTCGCACCTTTTTATTAGTTTATTTCAACTAACCTTCTTTCGTTTCTTTACGGTGTTGACGTACAGAACCAAAAAAATCTGAGATTAGATTTTGATTCTTGTTGTATACAGATGGCGACCTCACAGCAAGAAATGCTAATTTTGTGCCTCAAGGAGTTTCTATGTGTAGTCTATTGGGCTTGATCGCAACAGCTCGTTGTTACATCGATATTTTGTACACCAATCTAAAATATCTACACCAACTTAAGTATGGTAGTTGACTTTTTTTTTTTTAATTTAGAAGTATTTATAGGCGATTCAACAAAAGAACCAAGGTAATAATTGTTTATAAACTAAAAGCTAATCATACACTCGTTAAGTTTTACACCTACGTATAAACATCAAAGAGAGAGTAACAATGGTAAGAACTTGTTAACCAAAATCTCATTGACTCCATCATTTATAAAACCTATATTGGCTACTTAAATCAATGTTATAGTTACTTCTAAAGACTTTCAATAGCTTCCCAATTTTGGAGGAACATGTTTTGTTTTGTTTTGCAATAATTAAGTGCAAACACCTAAATATGACTATGCAAATAGAATATATACACTAGCTCAACTGATAGACTTGTGACGGATGGTACCACAATTTAAGAGTCCAAACCCTGTCGGTGACATTTGTTGTGGGGGAGGGTTAAGGGATAAAAAAATAATTGAAAAAAAAACCCAATTCACAAAGTGGGATCTAATAAAAATGTATAATGATGTTCATCAACAATGGATGGGCTGACCAAACCCTCACATAGTAAGATCAAATTTTTAAATAAAATAAAATTTAAGTATATCAACAATTTCCAAAAAAAATATAAACTTTTAACATGCTACAAAAAAAATCTAAATAAAGCCTCTTAAAACCCAAAGTAAACTGTACATTATAAAATTTTGTGAGAATAAAGTTAACAAAATGGAGTCACCAGGCACTTTACCGGTGCACTTAAAAAAAAACCAACAAAATGTGGTTGGGCACACAAAGCAAAATTTAAAAGTTAAATCTCAAAAATAAAAAATAAAGCCTCAAGCATTATAAAGATTGCCTACCACGTGTGAAATATTCTTTTATTACAAGCATTCTTTTTATTTACTAGTTTGCGTCAATTAGTTTAATATCATAGCGGTGGGAATGACCTTGAACCGTACCATGCACGTATAAAATCAATTTGAGGAACCTGATTACTTAAAGAATACTCACATTAAGATAATACTGATTGCCGAAAAAACAACTGGAACAACTTTAGTAGAATTGCAAAGAGTAAAATAGTGACTTTGGACATAATAGTTGCCTAGCCCAGTTTTTAGCCATGCTCGAAATGGCTCTCCATCTAAGTATTGATTATGCTAGAGACAATTCTCCATCGAGGTTTTTTGCTCAGGATGTTTCTCTGTCAGTCCTGATCTGCTTAGGGTATGACTTATGATTCTGACTCCGTTCAAAACAGTTACTTGGACGAGTCCTGACACTACCCAGGACGAGACTACTATCTAGACAAGATTAACTCTGCTCAGGATGGGACGGGCGAGGAGTACCATCTCTACTCAAAATGAGACAACCATCTTAATAGGGTCCTAGCTCTGGTGAAGACAAATCAGAGGTATCCTAATTCTGCTTATGACGAGGTGACTACTTGGACGGGATTCCAACTCATAATGACTACTCAAACATGTCACTATTCTGCAGAGGACTAAATGGTTGTCCAAATGAGATATTAGATCAAGGAAGTTAGGAAATGGGGATGCGGTTGCGTTTATCATTAGAATTATTAGCAAGCTGTATGCGTCCCAAACATTTCGCGATCATAAGAAACAAACGAAGAAACATTCTGAGATCACAAGAAACATACGTAGAAAAGACTACAGTGGTCGGCAAAAGTTTATTGGTTGTCCAACTCACAAGGGTGGATCGGATTGTGATAGTCATCACAATCGACTATCACAATCTACCTAAGGCTAAAAATAGATTACCGAACAAGTGCAATTTGACCATGTGAGACATGATAACCACAAGGAAAGCAACCATTACCAAATAGATATACTGATGAAAGCAAGCATTGTACTTGAGGCCTTGTATCGTTGTATTGCGCAAGTAGTTCTGTATAGAAGTTTGATTTAGTATACCCTTCAAAAAAAATTTAAGATATGAATTAATCAAAATTATCTTTACCCAAATAATAAGAACTGAGGAACAGTGTATTACAGACTATATTATAACCATTCAAACGAAGACCTTGCTAATTCCTTTAAAATAAACACCTTTCTCATTCAGTTGATCAGAAAACTGCTAGGTTCTCAGACCAATGAAGCTATTGGCAGTCTATTATACAAGTACAGATCTCAAAATTGGTATTCCCTATAATCCGGTAGTCATTCTTTAGAAATACGTGCTTTCTTATTAAATTTGCCAAGGACTACTGGGCCATACAGGCAGATGCGCAAATCACCCTGGACCACACGATCATGAAAGTGGCTCTTATACAAATCCCAGAACTCATCACTACAAAACAGTATGAAGAGGGTAAAGTGAGACAGTGCTATAAAAAGAACACGACGCAATAAAATAAAGTGAAACAGTCCGGGTTACTTATTCAAACCTGACTTGCGGAAGGCTAAACAAGGAATAGCCCTTAGTATCCATGTGCATGTCAAGTAATATCACTGCTAGCCTCGAAAGCCCCATAGCATCCATATCAATTAACTTCTTGATCCTGGAATAATAACAGAAGACGATTGCAATGAAGTACAAAGGAAACAATTGGGAAGTTGGAACAATATGGACACAGCCTTTTTTATCGTATCACCAACATGATAGTAAGTTTTCAAGGAAGTGAAGATAACCAGTGCGTTTGACAATTACATATGGAAACAAAACCAGAAAAATAGACTCTTGAAACAAGCTTGTCCAACCAGAACAAGCATATACATATGATCATATGAAATTCTAGGTTGATAATGTGCAACTTGAACCTTAAAGCTTGGTGTGTGTTTTAGCCAGATGTGCCAAGTAACATCCTTGGGCACTCAGAGGTAAAAACATCTAGGTCATCAGTCAAGGGGGGAGTTAAAAACACGTGTTTTCAACACCACATGTTGATGGTAGAGTGACTGTGCTTCCTAGACATGAAAACCCAAGTTTCACCACATTTGCCCCAACCAGCGACTTTCCAAACATCCCTTCATTCCCAAGTGACTAACCTAAATCCTGGTGATATCAGCCATTAACTAAATGACGAACTCCTGACAACCACTATTCTGGTCAAATCAGCACTAAAAATTTACTTGAGAAGTCGTTCTTCGTCCTTGAATCCTAAAATTATTTCAATGATGAAGTTTTTGGTTTATAGCAAAAAATGGCTATGATTTTACTTCCAAAATCTTAAGGAATGTCTTCTATCAAACAAGATGAAACTCATCACTGTCATTTCCTAGGTAAATTCAAATAAATCTCCCAAGCAGCTGGTCTGAAGAATTCATCATGAAGGGGGAAGACTAACTTCCAAAATCTTAAGGAACTCAAGCATCTCTTTCATCGCAAAAGATGAAACTCACAAACTCATCATTTTCATTCAATAGGAAAGCTCAAATAAATCCTCCTATCAGCTGCTAAAATGAATTCATCAAAAAACCGTAACCAAAAGGGGGACTAAACCATGTACTGGTGAGACCTCCCTTTTAGAAAATGACATGCTTGTTATGACATCGACATTAAACAGTTTGTTTGGGGCATTTATTTCCATTAAAATTGACGTTGTATAGAACTCATCATAGATGCTTACTGCCTTAAAACAACTGGTTATCCTTTGAAAACACATCCTATATAATAAATGTTAAAATACAATGTTGAGATAGCGCCTCAGTGAATCTATATAGAGTGCTAGCCAAACAGTCATTAGCATATCATCCTGAAAAGAGAATGAGGTAAGATTTCAAACGATAAAAACTTGTGGAGAATGTCAAAATTCCTTACCTGCTTGGTGTACCACTAGCAATATTTACACGGCCCTTAAGAACTGCTACCTACATCAGTCAAAAGATAAATAAATAAAAAATAATAACAATCATGTCATGAGCATACTGCAGATCAGTATGAGTGAGTTTAGTACAAATTACAAAGTAGATTTTTTTTTTTTAATATTATTTTTTATGATTTTTTGTACAATAAAACTAGAACTACAATAAACCCTAAATAAGACAAACAAAATACCATACATTTCATTCAATCAATTCACCAACCATACCTTATTTATAAGCTAAGTAACTTCTTTGGCAAGCAATCTAAACTAACCCTAACCCTACTTGACTAATGCCTAACTACTACGGGCTTTAATATAATAGGCCAAATTACAAATCTAACAGGTATGCAAAAGAAAAGGCTTGGACGACGCCTAAGGAAGAAAGAACTAAGGTAGTTGAAGCTATGGAAGCATGGAAGTCAGCAAACAATCTTTTAGATGCTGAGAGAACATGATAAAATCCACAAAGAGAATGAGGGACTCGAGATAGAGGAGGATTGGAAGAACAGACTAGCAGGGTTGCAATAACCGATTCAATCAGAGATTGCGTAAACAGTGGAAAAGGAGATGAAGAAGATGGATGAGTTGATTAGCCAACAATGAGACCAAGGAGCACCACGAGAGGTACCCGTGGACCCCCAAGCACCACAGAGCGGCACAACTAGCAACCAACAATCATCACGACACAACTGACAACACCCCACTGGCCCAATCGTTCACCCCTCTTTAACCACCACCCACCACCATCGTCCAATCCTCACCGCCCATTGCCCCAATCCTATCGCCACTCCCACTCATCAGACCCTGTTCCAACCCTCCCCATCATATTAGGCAATCCCCTACCCTAACAACCTTTCCACGCCCTCCCGTCATCTCGTCCTCGCTCTGAAAACATATCTTTGAATCCCTACACCATCCCAACCTCGAATAACCCACATCAAGCCTTTGGGAAAATAGTTTTTTATCGTACTTCCATCAATTGGTTAAACTCAAGCTTTCTGGTTTTCCACCCTAGTACCCTAATCCACACCCCAAATTAATCAGATTGAATCACATAATGAGGTACCCGCGCGGTTTAGTGTATCCACAGTTATCTATTGCAGAACGGGCTGAAGTTCCACAGGAGTGTGTCAAACAACGGGTTAAGGAACAGCAGCGAGATCCTAATCCGCCTTGGCCGTGTGCGCAGGATACGGAACGGGTTCGACCTCTTTTGGCTCGTGGTAGAGATTTGGGAAAGGAGGTAATCCTTCTTTTTCGCCCTCCTGACTGAAGAGATTAGAACTATGGTGGTGAAAATTTTCTCGAGAACAATTACTTAGCGTGATTAATAGCAGTGATGAAACAAATGAATATACAGGTTTGAAATTTGATGTGCCTTTTTATAATGAAGTGGAACTTGGCAATGCTTTTGTGGATTGGTCCATGGAGATTGACCGCATACCTGATATTAAGAACATCCGAGGAACAAAGGCATAAGAGTAGCTACCAAGCTGAAAGACATTGCTAATCTTTGGTGGCAGGAACAATGTGTGCGTCGAACAACCATGGTTTATCTCCTGTAAACAATTGGGATGACCTATGCAAATTGATGCATGATGTTTCCTCTTTGGATTATGAGTGTGATCTTTCTGGTCGTTTGATGGGAGTTGCACAGAATGAGCGCACTATCACTGATTACGCCACTGAATTCGAAACTTTATACATATGGGCGAAGCCTCAAGAGCCGGAACAACAAACAACTTTCCATTTCTACCACGGGTTGGATGCGAGGATCAAATCGGTGTTCATTTTGAAAGAATATGACAAAATGCGCAGAGACTAAGCTTCAACTCCAGGACCTCTCCGAGAAGAAGCTTTTGGCGACTCTACCGTGCGCTTCCACTTCCTTCTCACAATGGCTTAGATTTCTAAATGCTTTGCATGTGGTCAACCTGGCCATGTTCGGAGTAACTGTTCAAAGGGACGTTTGTCCTGTTAACCGATGAGATTGATGAACATGAATGCATGGAACAGGTACCTCTAGTTGATGGTGAAGGCTAACTCATTTCCTTTATTGTGAAGCACAACCAAACACCCTTGAAGCTTGTGGACATGTTTTTCAACCCGGGGATGATGATGTAAGCGGGTTAATTAAGTAATATTATTTGTAATTGGCCTAGTATAGTAAAACCCATATTAGTTAGGGTTAGTTACTTGCCAAAGAAGCCATTAGGCTTATAAATAAAGCTTAAGAAATTAGCTTGTAGTTGGTTGATTGAATTGAATAAAATTTAAGTTTATTTATCTCTTTTGAGGTTTATCATAGTTAGTGTAGCTTTAGTTTAATTTAGAGTTCATTAATTTTATAGTGCACTGACCTAGGTGCTAGAATAACATAGCTAGATTTGAATCACAATAAATACTGTCAAAATATTTATTCATAAAGAAGGGTAAGGGATGATGAGAAATAAATTTTGCACCGATTTTGAATAAGCATACTACCAAATATTGATCATTAATATGATTTGGTCTACATTGAACAAACTTGGTTAAATACCCATTGAAAGTACTAGTTAGTTTCATCAGTTGGGTCCAAAGCATATAAGAGCGCTTCAACTTCTGCATATGGAAGTATATGTGATTCAAATTTTAAAGTTCCTGGTCACTTTACAGTTTGGTTGCTTAAAAAAAATTTGAAGTTCCAAGTCTCCCAAGTGTTTTTCATCTTAAGCAACCTCGCTTTGCTTGCAACTGACAACCTCGGGCATAGTTGAGGATGAACACCAATGATGATGAGCCAACAACTCTTCAAAATATGATATTGGGCCCTCAGAATGGGCAAGATTGGTGAGCATTAGGTTCAAGGGAAATGAGGCATGGCGATAGCAAGATAGTCGGACAATTTTATTGGGGGTTTGACCCTAGCCTTAGAGAGGTCGAGGAATCTATCTCTGGGTCCACCTAGTGCCTAAGGGACAACCTACCAATGTATATTCCATTGCTAAAGGCAACAGGGGGCATCTAACATGGACGGATATCATGGGCTTGGAGGAGGGCCAATCCAACTACTCTAAGAACGCAATCAACGAAGCTACAAGAGAGAGGAGGGGGCACTTGAAGATGGAATGTAAATAGGTTATTGACTTCCCCTCAATTGCCTTTAGTGATGGAAACGGGTCTGGTTAGGTTCAGGTCAGAAAAAAATTCAGAGAATCAAAACTGACCCGAAACTGAGTTGCCAGAGCTGCAATTTTTTTAATCAAGCGATACAATAACATTTTTTTACATGTTAAAAACTTTTTGAGTATGTGCTTGAATCATTAATCTATTTATTTTTAATTAAAAAATACGGTGTACTTGAATTTATCTATATATTCTAAATTAAATTAGTATCAAATAATTATAATTTCTGTCACACACAATTTTAGAACTTAGAATTTATACATGAATTTTATTCAACATATATGTGATTTATTACTAACTTGTACAAATTGTATATGTTCGGTTCAGGACTGAGAACAAGACCCAAACATTCTTCCACCAAGACTTAGACTCAAACTGATAACCAATTAATCTGTTACGGACCCGAACCATTAGGGTCGGGATGGTTCGAGCGCCCATCGATTCGAGCAAAATATCCATGCCTAATTGGCATGAATACGAGGCTAGTAAATCTTATAATGTCATTGTTTTGTGTTTGGATGTACGTGGATTTTCGAGTGCATCATACTTTTTTGAATTGAAAAAAGTAAAAATGTATATCACTCGAACTCTCTATGAGTACTATCTTACTCAAACAAATATTGATTTGCATTTCTTGCAAAAACAAAATTAATAATAATAATAATAATAATAATAATAATAATAATAAAAGGAATCACTCCAATGGTAACGCTACACAACGTTATGAGGAATGACATGTCAAAGCATCAAACTTCTATCATAGATGGACCACATCCATTGATAAAGTAGAGTAAATCTAATTGATGGGTATTTGAGTTCATTATTCACTCGAGATTAGAGCTTATACACTGAGTGAAAGTACACACCGCAGTTATATAACAAATTAAATCCACTACAATATTGCATCACAGAAATTGTATATTTTCTGTTTTTTTTTTTTTCGGCTGTTGTAGCACAAGCTTTTACAGGCTTCATGGCTTTAACACAAGAACATTAAGTGGTTGCCACATTGAAGTTGGTTCTGACATCGTCGGTAAGTAGTTTAGGAATGGTAAAAAAAAAATTGCATCCTTTTCATGCTTCTGATCAAATTATGTTGTAAAGAGACCCCTGACTTTGCTAAGGTGCATATTTAAGATGAAAGGTATTTTGGTTACAAATTACATACTACAAATACTAGTAGAGTTCAAGAGATTTCCCCATTTCTATGAGCCTAATAAGATTTACCTAGACAGTGTTACATAATCAGTGTATGTGGTACAACCAAGACAGCACGGATCACCTCTTCACCCATGCCCCTTTACCAAGTCTATTTGTTTAAAGATTAGCAATGATTTGTCTGTAGACATTGTTTTCCATATGACAAGGATGTAGCAGAACCGAACCTTCACTTCACAAAGCAACATGATGGACAGAATTTCATACAATGATGTAGATTTTGGGGCAGGAAAAGAAATACAATTTTTTTCATGGAAAGAAGCGTCATAACATCAGATGTGAAACAATAACAAAGCAGCTGTCGTAGTGGAAGTCACTTGAGGGATCCTTAGGGATGTTCATTTCAGAGATGATGCATTATTGTGGCTGCTACGCACTAATGAAATTATCTGTAAGTTTCTGGCCAGCTCTGTGATACTCTCACTCACTAGAGTTTTCAACCATCCCCCATTCTCTCTCAATTTAATGAACCTCTGCCACTATGGTTGTCTATGAATTCTCTCTACCACTCGCGTGCCTCTTCAATGAGCATAAAATCTTATGAGAATTGCCCGCCTCTAATCATAAAGTGGTTAAGAGAATGAAAAACTGCAAGGAATATGTTACTCTTTTTTCTTATAAATCGGATAGTAATGAGCAGGCAATTGGATTTAAGAAAAAATTATACGTAAACTAAATGATGCCATCTAAAGCTTTTTAAAAGCTAACAAGGAATTACAGTGAGAATTCAAAAAACCGATAACCAGACAACGGTAGCACCAACAAAAAACAACAGTTTCACTAAAAATACAATAAGTTGGTTTAAGTTTACATGTTACTTAGAAGATGTTACCTGCTCCTCAACTTTCATATGCTTTGAAAACAGTTTTGCAGCACGGCATTCTCCAGTGAACAGCCGTAATCCCCTGGTATAATATTGTCATATTGACAAAATGGACTGTTATCAATTACATGACTTAGAATTGATTGTGGCATGAAATATAAACATCTGTGGCCATTGTCATAAACATTACACTTTAATACCTACAATGAATATACAATTACTTGGGGCTTGGGGGTCTGAATTTTGCGAAATCTAACACAACTTTGCCAAAAAAATGTCAAGCCTCTAACTTAATAAAAAGGAAAAAAATTACCTGAGGAGCTCCAATGATCTTATGGCAGACGTACTGATAACAAGAACTGCAGGACTTCCAGGATCAACCTTACCCTCAATAAGCCCCCCCTCACAAAGCACTTCTTTCCATGATGCTCCGAAAGCAGCCTTCACGTGTTCACTAAGAGACCCAGTATCTTGATCCAGGTCTTCAGATAACTTCACAATGCTTGTATCTACACATTTACAAAACAGATTGAAGCAATTACACAAACACTTCCAACAAGCCCAAAAAGATCAAAAGTTTAATGGAAAACTCAAACCCCATAAAAAACTGGAACTCCACAATGCATGTATATGTACATTTCAAAATCCATGGCAGAAATTACACAAACACTTCCAAAAAAGCACAAAAATACCGAAAATTTATTGAAAACTAGTGAAACACTCCACAATGCATGTATCTGTACATCTCAAAACCCATTGAAGAAGTTACACAAACACTTCCAAAAACGCAAAAAGATCAAAATTTTATCGAAAACTGGTGAACCCCACAACCAATTTAGGGTATAAAAAGGAAGCACCTTTGATTGGTTCCAACTCTAGGGAAGAAAGCTTGAGATTACAGGAAGACTGAAACCGAGTGAGAAAGAAACTGAGCTGCTCAGAAGCTGATAGTGTAGTCGAAGGAGGCGGAAAAGAAGGAGCTTTGTTGTTCTGTGGTTGTTGTTCTTCGGGCTTCTTTGCTTTACTTTCGATCTTCTTCGCCACTTTCTTGTTCCCTCCCAAAGGTATTTTGTTTGGGCTTTTGAAGGAAGAAGTTCTTCTGGAGCCAAGTTTCGATTTCGGGCGTCGATTCTTCTTCCACTTTTGTGTGGAATCTCTGTTTCTACTGTTACTACTTCTCCCCTCCTTCGCTGCCATTGCTGCTGCTCTTTCCTCTTTCTTTAGGTTTTTGTAGGGAGGTAATCTGTGAAAGAAAAACGTTAGACCCGAGTCACCCGACCCGTGTTGTTGTGCCTCATAAACCGCCCAAGCCCTAATTTGAGATATATGAACTCTAAACTATGCCACAAAGAACATGAGAGCGCGAGCGTCAACCCTGACATGACATTTAAGTGACTAAAGTCTTGAAAATTTTAAAAGTGGGTAGTCAGATAGGCAAGAATGGCGGAGCCATGATTTTGATAAAAAGGCAAAGTAATAACTATTAATTAATTTGATAATAAATTTTTAAATACATTTAGTATTATGAATTTATTAAAATGCATTTTTAAATAGTATATACTGGTTTATCTATGTGTGGTATACTGGTGGTGTCAATGGTTGTGGGCTGGCCTTGTTATTAAACGAAGTACTTGTATGAAATAAAATCAAGACAACATAATTATTAAAATGGAAAATGACTTTTAAGTCATACTTTTTCACAAAATAGACAATTTGTGTTTATTTTTTCACATAGTTATATTGATGTATTGACTAACTTGTCGACACTTTTGTACTTTATAACCAACAATAATTATTTCATTAATCTACGTTTATAATATATTTTTCATTCCTAAACAAATAGAAAACTCAATTGTGTACTTTTGTGACCAATAATGACTCTTTAATTAATGTTTGCAATTTTTTTTTTTAACGAAAATTGACTTTTAAGGCCTATATTTTCACAAAATATACAATTTAGATAATATAGTTGATTTAATGACTAGTTTGTACCCACTTTTATGATCAACAATGACGATTTCATTAACCCATGTTAACTCATAAAGTTGTATAACATATTTATCTTTCCTAAAAAAATCAAAATAAAAAACTAATTTTATACTTTTATTACCAATAAGGACTCTTTTATTAATGATTCTTCTTTTTAGATAGTCTTTGTGTCAAAAAAAAATTTCTTCCTTTAATACTTAGGACCATTGATGTTAACAAAAATAAAAAATCAACAGAAAAATTGTAAGTGTGACAACGGCAAGGATTGTGATTTCAAGAAATTTCGCCAAAATTTTTGTTTTTTTGAAATTATGAAAAGAAAAAATTACATTTTTCGAAGTTTTTACATAAATTTATTTTTTCATAAAAGTACAAAAACATCTATTAAAACTCACATTTTTCCATGATTTTTTCGAAACATTTCGGGATTTTTTCGTAAATTTTGAGTTTTTTCTAATTATTATTTATTGATTTTTTAAACCAACCCTTAATTTCCTAATTAATATTTCTTCTACTTATATATTGATTTTTTAAACTAACTTTGATTTTCTAATTATAGGTAATTTGTTTTTCATTTAATGTGTTTAATACATTTATTTACTTGCATCTTATTTTTCACATATTTAATATACCCTCAAAATTCATTATATATATATATTTCATTTATCCTCGAAATTTTTATGTTTTTTCTTTACACACTAATATTTCTTAAAATCAGAAGACCGAAATTAACTCGAAAAATGAAATCACACTCCTTTGTTATAATTCCATTGGAATGTAAAAATTTATGACAAGTTAATCAATTTGATTTTATTAATTAATTAACACTAAAATTATAATAATCATTAACTGCATTATGAAAAGTTTACCAAACCTAAGCATAATTTGATTAACTTGTCAGTCAATAAAAACTTTAAAAAAAACTGATAATTTGTTGTTCATAATTAAAATAATTAATATTGATACCTACCAGCGGCATAGGGTGGGAGGGGTTAAGGATTAAAAAAATAAAATAATATATATATATATATAATCACTAATAAAATAGTCATTGTTGGTCATAAAAGTATAAACTTAGGTTTTTTATCTTTTTATGAAGAGTAAATATGTCATATAACTTTATGAGTTAGCCTGAGTTAATAAAATAGTTTTTGTTGATCATAAAATTATGTATAAATTAGTCATTACATCAACTACAATATCTAAATGATTTATTTTATTAAGAAGTAGGCCTTAAAAGTCATTTTTGTTGGAAAGCGAGCTGGATTTTTAAGGATCCCACAACCTATCAACAAGATTCGACCTACAAGTCAACAACCATAAGAAAAAATTCATGTCGCAGGTGGGTCTCAAACCTAGGACGTGGGGGACAAACCCACACAGCCCTAACCACTAAACCATGACACCATTAGCTCTTTGTCACTATTTAGTTTACATGAAATTATTTTGTTCAATATTGGTTCTCATTTTACCTCTATGATCATCAGTGTTCCTAAAAATCGCTAGGCGGTGGGCGGGCGGCCAGCAGGTGCCTAGCGCCTAGGGGCCTAGGCGGGCGCCTAGGGGCCTAGGCGGGCGCCTAGGCGGTTTTATATTTTTATATTATAATTTCATAATTTACAAAAATTTAGCATAATACATTAATATTTTATCAATTACTTCCAATTTAATGCCAGAATACATATGAAAAATCAAAAATTTATAAACATAAAAATTAAGCTTACATTAAAATTTATAATAGCATAAGTTGCATAACATAGAGTTTCATAGAGATTAAAGAGAAAAAAGAATTACATACTTGATGAGTTGATGGTACCACCTGTGTTCTAAAAAGCGGCCTGAAATAAGGAGCTACTTGAGAAAGAAACAGTCTCTTGGCATTTTACCATGGCAATTGGCTCTATCAACTACAACTTTCGCTGCAAAACAATATGCAAAAAAATTGAAAAATAATTATGTGATAAACAGAAATGTCAGTGACAGTAGAAATAGACAAAACCTAGTTCTGCTACCTTCAACAAGTTGTCCAAAGGGAGAAAATGCATCTCGAAGCTTTTCATCTGTGGTTAATCTTGAAAGGCCTAACATAAATAGAAAACGAGGCTTGCCAGAAACATTAATTATTTCCATTCAAAATCAAAACTACTTCAATATGTAGTTATGTACAATTGCATAATATGTAGCTCATTCCAGCCTAATATGTAGTTATGTACAATTGCATCTTTCTCATGCTGACTTTAACATTTTATATCCATTAATTTCAATATTTCATACAAAAATAACTTAAAATAAAGGTCATACCAAAGCTTATATTTGGGCTCCAATTCTAGAAAATTGGGTCAACCTTCTGTGGCTGGGTTCATTTGGGAGCAACACAAAATTCCCATGGTGGCATGGGATGATATCTGCCATCTGATAAAGGAAAGGTGGGATTGGCAGGGACATCAGGTTATCCAACCAAACAGCCAATACGAGGCATATATAATATAGAACCTCCTGACCAATGATGACAATTTGTAGTCTCAATGGGCAAAAAAACACTTACTAAAAGACCAAAATTTTGGTCCTTAAGTGTGTCCAAAAATTGCAAATGGCGTTGGAGATCATTCTATTTCTCTATGAACAGAAATCAGGCCAAGTCATTTGAAAAACATATCATTGGAGATGGTCAAAATACAAGGTTTTGGAGAGACCCCTGGCACCCCGATGGGATACTCTGAAACTGGTTCTCTCAATACCTCACTTATAGTTACAAAATGCTAAAGTGGCTACCATCATCAACAACATTCATGGGCTGTCCTGAATCAGGTAGCAGGTCACATTCAAAAGTTGAACTAATGGATTGTTGTACTCACACTCAGCACATTCAATTGCTTAAAGTTAAACAAGGTAAGAAAGAAGATGATTACCTTGCAGAGTTGTAGGCTTGCAGCAGAGAAGCAAATAAGTGGAGCGATTCGAGCGAAACAGCGAAACAGCGAAATGTTCGCTTGCAGGCTTGCAGCGCAGCAGCAGATAAGCAAAAATGGCGATTGGTTCACTTCCTCTTCTTCCGTTCTTCGTCTTCCTCTTCTTCGTCTTCCCCTTCTTCCCCTTCTTCTTCTTCTCCTTCTTCTTCTTCTCCTTCTTCTTCTTCTTCTTCTCCTTCTTCCCCTTTTCTTTTGTTTGCAAAAGCAAAACCTAAAATGTCATCGATTGAGGATTGAGTTTGGTTTGGGTTTTTTTTATTAGTTATTTGCAACCAGCCAAAAAAAAAAAAAAAAAGCCCAGCCCTCCCAGCCCGACTAGGTCCGCCCAGCCCGACTAAGTCCGCCCAGACCCGCCCAGACCCGCCTAGGCGCCCTGTCCGATTTTTCCCTCCGCCCAGCAATTAGTCGAGGCGTTTCCTTACCTACTAGCGCCTAGGCGGCCGCCCAGGCCGCTTTTTAGAACACTGATGATCATGCTTTGTGGTAAATAGCTTATGACTAAATAGCGACATAGAATAAAATATATTACCTTACAAGTACCCATGCATTGATTAATAGGAAATCATATTATTATAGTGGGAAAATTCATTTTATTAACTACATTACGGAATAAGAAGTAATGATAATTAAAACCAAATTTATAATCATCACCATTAAGAAAGGTAATGCAGGTACCTGTAAACTTTTCTAATCAAATTTTTGACAAGTTAATCAAATTGATTTTATTAAATAATTAAAACCAAAATTCTAATCATCATTAACTACATTATGAAAAATTTACAAAACCTTATCATAATGATTTGATTAGCTTGTTCGACAAGGAAAACTTATAAAAAACTTATAATTGGTTGCTCATAATTAGAATCATTAATATCGATACGGGTGGAAGGGGTTAATGCTAAACAAAATAAAAATAAAAATTAGAATTATTAATAACAAAATATTTGTTGGTAATAAAAAGTGTAAAATTAAGTTTTCTATTTGTTTTTGAAGGGTAAAGATGTCATATAACTTTATGAATTAACCTAAGTTAATAAAAGAGTAATTGTTCGTTGTAAAAGTATAAAAAATTATGTACAAATTAGTCATTACATCAACTACAATATCTAAATGATCTATTTTGTGAAAAAATATGCCTTAAGAGTAATTTTTCGTTGAAAATATACAACATTTATTACAACTATGTAAAAAAGGGTACGTTGTTGGAGCAATGCAATTGTCTCGAGTTGAAATCCACACCAACCAATTCAATCTAGAAATTCACTCACTCTATTATCTTTCTTTCCCACATAGCCACTCACTCGCTCACACTATTGTCTATTCTATGTGCTCAACTTTCAATGCTTATCTCTTCAAAAGCAAATTTTCAAACAAATACAACACAAATGTAAACAACACCCGTACTCACTTTCCCTCTCAATCTTCTTTTCTCTTGTCACCATTTCCACCCAAAACTAAAGATTTTTTTTGTTAAATATGAGGTTTTTAGCTTTTGTTTTCACAATAATGGGGGCACATGATAAATTTTGTCTAATTTTGAGGGAGGCAACAAGTAAAGATTATGTTTTAATCATATAAAATATGCACACTCTCTTAGTGGATTTGAATTTTATTTATTATTATTTTTTTTGGGTTGGGGGGTGGGAAGGAATTGCCCCTTTTTCTCTTCAAGTTGCCTTCTGCCCTTGTAGGTTGGTGATCTCCATTTTTCAGGTTTTACATAATTCGTAAAGAAAAATTCTAGCCAACCTGCTTTTAGGGTCCGGCTAGCTTCTGGTGCTGAGGTGGAACAAACTTCACACTAACAGGGATGGGCAACATGGATTTACATAAATCTTTCGATTATCTTTGTTATTATTTTAAACTACCTCTTTTTGCAAACAAAGTTTTTATCGCTCTTTCATTAGTCTTCCCTCAATTCTCAAATTTAGACATTTATCTTCTCATCTTCTTGTTCAACATTCTAATGGCACAACCCTAGCCTCCCATTTCCCTTACTCTATTCTCATTGTTCACTATGAAAACACCTTATCGAAAGTGAAGCCTTTGCCAATTGGTGAACCTTGGAGAAAGAAGAGCGACAACTATTGAAAATTTTGTTCAGAGGATAACATTAAATTATTATGTATAAGTTGGTTCTTAGGAAGTGGTGTAAACTTGAGGGTCATACAATTATTACTATTAAATAGAGAAAATGAGTAATCCAACGCATCAGGCACACATTCTATATATCGAGGGGTTATTGATGTAATAGAAAAAAGTTATTATCAGAAGAGGGTTTTTTTTTCAATGTTTTCATGTTGTTCCTTTCGAAGGGTTAGCATTGGTTTTGAGTAGAAAAGATGTAAAATTATTGAACTGTAAGGCTATGTTGGTTCACTGCAAATCCGATGTAAATACAATTAATTTACTATAAAAAAAAATAAAAAAAAAGTTTGCGGGTGCTTAGTGGGTTTCACTAAATTATTATGTGGAAATTTTGATTTGCAAAACTTGCCATATATAAAAGGATTTATAGCAAAAATGATTTCAACACTCAAGGCACTGAAAACAATTTGTTAAATATTATATTTCCTTACTTGCAAACACTTATGTTAATTTATGGTAACCGGTTTGTTATATGATTAAAATATGGAAGTATGGATGGATAAATGATCAAAATTTGGAAATTTTGACTTTATTACAAGTCACTACCAAGCACATTGAAAATCGATATGAAAATTATTTGTTTTGGAAAAATATTTCCAAATCAAATCATTTTCGTTTACGATGGATTCACAGTGAACCAAACAAGGCATATGAAGCAAAATAACATAGTGAAATTGTTGAACCCAAGTGGAAAGTTGAGTACAAAGGATGTGAAGTTACTGAGCTCAATTCAAAACAACCCATTCGATATACATCTGGGAAATATAAGGAACAAGGCATAACATCTTTAGATTATGAAATCCTAGGAGTTATAAATGCTTTAGACCATTTTAAGCTATACTTAGATAAACCTTTTACTGTTCACACCGATTGTGAAGCTATAGTAAAATTTTATAATAAAAGTAATGATAAAAGAATAAACTCTAAAGGATGGACAATTTTTTTTAACAGTGTAGCCGAAACGGTTATAAAGTAAAATTCTAACATATAAAGGGAGAAAATAATAGTATTGCTGATGCTTTGTCAAGATCAATACATATCTTAGAAGAAAATAATGTGTTTTATGTAGAATACAGTAGAAACAATGGGATGTCAATTTGGACAAATAAGACTTTCAGTTGCTGATAACGCAACACCTTGCGACATCCTAACCAATAATTTGGATATGCCTTCTTGAGAACCTTCAACTTTCAAAATCTCATCCAGAAAAATTTATATATGTTTTAAAAGCTCTATCTTACTATTTTCAAAAAATACAGTCAAAACCTCTTTGTAAAGGATTTTCTTTTTATGTTGTTATTAAAGGAATAAAACCATGAGTTTACACTCATTAGGTTGAAGTTTTTGAAGAAATAAATGAATATCCAAACCCAAAATATAAAGGCTTTTATGAAATGCAATTAGCTCTAAATTATTGTAGACAAGAATTGGGTTTAAACTATTATGTATCTCCAAAAGCTTTAGAATTTCAAAAATAAGTACATAATTCTATAATAAAAGGAAAAGAAATTGTTAAATATGAGTCTATTGACTCTGCATATCCAAAATGTATTTCTAGTCTCACTAAAATTCAAAGATTACAATCTCGAGTCGGAATTCTCGAAAGAGAATTGACTAGCTCTAACTTGAAGTTACAAAAAAAGGAATTGACGGAAAAAACATATCTTAATTGGCTCGGAGTTAAGACTAGTCCACAGCAAACGGCTAGCGGTAAAGACACAACAAATCCGTTGATGGCTGGTAATTTTCCTAAAATTACAGATGTTCATTCTTCCACTAAAAGTGAAGAATCTTCTATCTATAAACCTGAAAATACCCTTGTAACAGATTTACAAGCCAGAATAAAAAAAAATTACCCATACCTTCTTATCACCACTACCTACATCATTACAGTCTGATATCCTGAACCTGGTCAGTCAAAAAGAAAAAATATTCAAGCATTTACTTTTTAATGGATATCTCTTTATGATCGGAATCACTATCAGTTGGGGCAGTTTAAATTACAAAAATCCAAGTCATTGTCAAAACTTAGACCAATATTGTAAAAACCTTTCAGTCTCAAAGTTTGAATGTCGATGTCAACTTGTATACTCTATACCTAAGGCAAATATATTAATGGATCTCTTTCATCCTCCTGTCATTCAGTTAAAAAATGAGACCATTATTCTTACTGCCCAGAAACTTCTTGATTATGGTCATCTTGGTCAAGTTATTTTCACTAATCCTTATCAGACTAAATTTTTTGGAAGAAAAGTTGTCGTGACAGTTATAGGATCCATGAAAAATTCTAAATATAAAGTATAAATGTATGTCACCATTAAGCCACCAGAATTTGACCAAGGAATTACTTATCCAACCAAACACCGAATTCAAATAGTCCCAAAAAATAAAGCTACTATGGTTCTACAGAATACCATTCCTTGCCCTTGTCCAAAACCAATCCATGAACAAATTGAACATTGGTCTTCTTTCATGGTTGCCTCTACTCTTCAAACTGACTGGAAACACATGAAAGGAAACATCATTGCAAGAGATGACATTCAATATATTTACTGCTTTGATTATTGCAGAGAAATAGTCTCGTTCTTCTTGCAATCAATGAATTCGAGGTTGGACGAATACTATAAATAGCGAACTGAAGAAGAAGAATATGAGTTCCGAAAAAGACTTGCAGACATGGAAGATTCTTATTATCATAATAGTTCTGAAGATGAGTTTTAATGATGTGTCGGTTGCTGACCATAAGTGCCCGCGCACATGTCGGGTGACAAAAAAAAAGCAATATACTTTTTATGTGTCTTCTCCCTTAAAGAACCTCATCAAGATGCCTTAGTGACTTCTTTTTTATGTCACTCATATTTGCCGACCTTATCAAGAATCCATCACTTTACTTTTTCACTGGCAATGTTGGCCTCCACTCCCTTATTGATAAGATCTATTTCTTATCAATAAGGCAATGTTGGCCTCCACTCCCAATTGAGATCCTCTTTCTTGACTATAAAAGGATTGAGCACTCAACTCCGAGGGTAAAACAAGTAGAGTAAGCAAGAGAGAATGAGAGTAAAATTTTTGTAATCTTCCCTTCCCTTCCTTATGTATATTATCAGAAATTGTATCAAAAGCTAAAGAACTCTATTGCAATATATCTTGTAATCAAGCTTCTATACAAGTAAGTAGTTTTATATTTTCGAGGTCCTGAAAGGAAACCCCTTGTTTATTTTAAGTTCTAGGTATGATGGTTTTGTTTAAAAACTGCTAATTCTTTCTGCTTGTTTGTTTCTTACAACCTCTTGATTTTAATTTTTTCTACCTCTGAGTAATCATGTTTGACTAAAAGTACCTTGTTTCCATTTATGGGTTGTTGGGAAAATGTCTGTTTTTTATAAACATGTTAAAAAAAAAATTTAAGATCCCGTAGCTGTTAACTCAAATAATATTGATTGATCATAGGTTGTTTCCTATGGAAAAACCATAAGAATGATCTGGGTATATATAAACTTAAACTTAAACAAGGTAAGTACCGAGTAGGATATTTCATAAATAGAAACTTTAATCTTTCTATCCTTTTATCATCTGTATAAAAAAATTATAAATTTAAGTTTGTCGAAAAAAATATCTACCTTGAGTTAGCTGAAAGTGTACCTACTTGTATAACAACTCTGGCGGTGTCCTTAGATGCGTCATCGGTCCTCAGACTAACTTTTGTTAGATCTTTACTAGAAAACATAATAAAAACATAAAACATGATAAATTGGTAGATCTTTACCACAAGACATAATAAAAACATAAAAACAAAAATTGCTATCAGAGCCTAAGTCCTTTGGCCATTAGTTTATATAATATATAATCTATTTAGTTAAAAAAAAATTATCTAGTTTGTAGTTTTATGAGTAAAAGATTAAATTATCTTAATTTAGAAATAAATAATTATTTAAAATAAAAAAGATTATAGATAGTAACCATTTAGACTGTAACATAGAAAGTAGCTTTAAACATACATTACATAGCAATAGTGAACATTTAAATAGTTTAATTGATTTACTTATAAATTTAGCTAGAAAACTGGAATCTGAATTTTCTATAATATACTCGTCTATTAATATTGAATATACTAATAAGAAAATATATACTGAGATAATATAAAAATTAGATTATACAAAAATACAAAAAGAAAATAAAAATATAGAAATAATTTTAACTCGAAACTTAAATATTCTAAAAGATCAAGTGTCTGATCTAGAAGATAGTATAAAAGAAATAAAAAACCTATTATCTCCTGAAGAAAATATTAATAAATTAATAAACAACTTTAAAACCTTAAATATAAGGTCAAATCCTGCAGACAAAAAGTATAGTAGAAATTATTATGGATCATGGAAAACAAATAGTGAGTAAAGAAAAAACAATTGGAAATATTTTTAGTAAGTTACAAAGTAAAACTACAAAAACTTTAGATGTCAGTTTAGAAACTCTTTTAGATGTTGATCAACAAATAGAAAAATTCAAGCAAAATAAATTCGACTTAATAAAACCATCCATCTTATATAAAACACCAAAAAATCCATTTATATATCAACACTATAGTGAAAGACAAATATCTTGCACACACGAAGATCAACAAATAAAATTAGATTTCATAAACCATGAATCTTGGAAAAAAAAACTTGAAGCAAAAGATTTAAGTTTAATACATATGGAAATAATTATAATAGGTATTAAAGGATTACATAGATCAAATTTAGGAGCAAAAATTTTCTTATGTTTATATGACGATAGATTTACTGATGTAGAAAAAAGATTATTAGGATCTATTGAACTAGATATGAACAAAAAAGGAGGAATAATCTATTTTGCACCTGATTATATTTTGCCTACTAATTTTTTTTTTCATAATATTCGAATAGGAATTAAATCTAAAGGATACGATATGAAAAGAGGTGAAGAAAATTTACTAATATGCACTGGATTTATTGGAAGAATATCTGAAACCAATACTACAAATTATCAACTTGATAATAATAGTTTAGAAAAACTATTAGGAACAAAAGGGATACAAGCTATAGGAGCTAAAAACTTTTCTCCAAAATTATATGCTAGTTTAGATTGGAAAATAGAATCATTTATTGAAAAAACTATCTTGTTCCAAAATAAATTTTTTTATAAAAACAATGATGGAACATTACATTTAAGATTCAGCAATTATACTGGTTAGATTAGCTTGAATGAAAAAGAGGATGAAACAATAGAATGTACTCATATGACAATTAATGATGAAGATCTCACTTTAGATGAAGTAATAAATATCATAAATAAAAGAACATTAGACTTAGAAAAAATACATGGAAAATTACCAATTCCAGAAATAATAAATTTATTAGATAAAGACTTTAATATGCAATACGAAGAATCTGTTTTAGAAGAAGAACTACCCCATATATGTTGTTAAGAAGACCTATATACGAAGAAACATTTATGGAACAACAACCTAGTAATTATGTTACATCTGATCCTCCAAAAAATAAAACTTATGAAGACTTTAGGGAAAAACCTCATGAACTTGGAGAAAGATATCCTATTCCACCTGGAAATTATAACGATAAAAATAAAAGATATGATTATAAGCTTAAGGGAAAAAGACAACTCCCTGACCAAACAAAAGAATTATCAAAAGCTTCAACCTTTGGAAGTATATTAGAAATTATTAAACATAACCCCCAAGACTAGTCTGATGTATAAATAAATGGGAAGCAGATGTTGTTCGTGCATGGCATAATACAACCTCTAATGATATGTGACATTTTATGGAAACATTATTAGAAAATAGTGTTGGACTTCTATAGAGGATATCACAATGAATTTGATCAACTTAGAGGATATCACAATGAATTATTAGAAAAGAGAATATCACAATGAATTTGATCAACTTAGAGGATCTGGAGATAACCCCTATAACTTTACAAGTATTATAAGAACTCTACTCATAGGACGAGATCCTTCTATGGGAGACACTACTATACAAGACACAACATTGGTTGATTTAGACAAAATGCAATTAAAAAACTGGATTATATCGAACAATTCTGTAACGATTATTTTTGCGTCGCTGCTAAGACTGGAAAAATATTAGATCCTGAAATATGAGAAAAATTCTTTCAAAAATTACTAGGACATTTAGGAGAAGAAATAATTCAAGAATGGAATAAATTACCTGATAAATTAAATGGGAATTTAGGGGCCAGAATACAACATACTTATAAAATAGTAAAATAAAAATGTATTCAAGTAGAAGTTCAAAGAAACCTTAACCTCAAATATATAAAGAAAGAAAAGAAATAAAAGAAAGAAAGAAAAAACAAAATATACGTAAAAAGCATATAAAGAAAAGAAAATATATTAATAAGTCAAAAACATTTCAAGGTATGAAAAAAGATAAGTATGTTAAAAAACCTTCCCAGAAAAAATATAAATGTTTTATCTGTGGAGATGAACAACATTTAGTAAACAGATGTCCTCAAAAGAATAAAATAAACAATTCTCGAACCCATCTAATAGAAGATCTCGAAGATGACGTTGTAAGTATAGATGAAATAGATAGTGATGATGTTTATAGTAGACATGAAGAATGCTATAATGAAAGTTCTGACAATGAAATAGAAAGTTCTAGTGATGAAATAGAAGTTTATATGTCAAACGAAGGTGATTGTAATCATGAATGGATTTCTAAAACTGGTTTCGATAAATAAAAATGTAAACATTGCATAAGATATCCCAGTCTTGAATATCGACATCAGGGTAAAAATTGCAAGATAGAAATATGTAAATGGTGTCTATAAAATTACAAAAATATAAAATGCTTTTAGAACAAAATCAACTAGAAAATGTTTTCTTAAAAGACAAACATTTATTTGAACAAGAAAAATTAAAATATGAATTCAACAATATAATAACCAATCTAAAAGATGAAATAACTAATCTAAATAAAAATGAAATAACTAATATAAATAAAATAAATACAAAACCAGAACAAAAATTAAAAGAAAAAGACGATGACATAATTGAAACTTTAGCATCACAAAATTTTACTCCTCTAATATCATTTTCTACTCTTGATCCCGCTATAATGATATTGCCATCTACCAATCTTCTAAGTGTTTTATGTAAAATCAAATTTAAAACGGAGAAACCAAAGATTTTACAGCTATGATTGATACAGGATGTTCAAAATCTTAAATTGATATATCACTTATAAAATAAAAAGATCGAATGCAACTACCAAAACCTTCTTACCAACAAAGCTTTAATGGAACCTACAATATCGTTATATATTGTCTACAAGATTGCCAAATTTCTTTTTTTAAATAGTTTTGGTAAATGCGAAGAGTAATATCCACTTCCTCAAGTTTGCCTACAAGAAATAAAACATAATCATAAATGTGTTTTAGGTTTAAATTTCCTTAGGAATATGAATGGAAGTGTTTTAATAAATAGTAACTTCATCCAGTTCTTTAAACGAACTACTACAACTCCTATAGATTATTTACTTGATCAACATAATCTTGTAGTATATAAAAACTATCCTGAATATGAAACCCCTAATACAGAGTATGATCAAAAGTGTGGTGGGACTGAAGACAAACACAATAACGATAAACAAGATAACGACAATTTAGGATGTTATGTAAACAAATAATTCATTACCTATGAAGACACTTATACTTTCAATCAAAATCTCTATAAAGAAGATGTAATAAACTTAAGTACAATAACCACATACTATATTTTCTTCAACAAACCAAAGCGAAAAATTAGAATATAATAAAAAGGATATATTAGAAAATATTATAAGAATCGCCAAAGAAACCAAAGTTCTAGGAGAAAATCCTATAAAATATTGGTCTCGCAATAAATATTTAGCAAAATTAGAAATCAAAAATCAAGAAATGGCAATTAAATCTGGAACTGTAACTCATACTCCATCAGATATAGAAGAATTTACTTTACAAATAAATGAGTTGCTAAAATTGGGAGTTATAAGACATAATAATAGTAGACATAGAAGTACTGCCTTTATAGTAAGAAATCATGCAGAAATAAAAAGAGGGAAAACATAACTAGAATGGTTATTAATTATAAACATTTAAATGATAATACATATGACGATCAATAACTAATACTAAATGAAGATCAATTAATAAATTGCATTCAAGGAAATACTATATTTAGTAAGTTTGATTGTAAAAGTGGTTTTTGGCAAGTTATGATGGAAAAACAATCTATTCCATGGACTGCTTTTATTTGTCCTGAAGGACATTATGAATGGTTAGTTATGCCTTTTGGTTTGAAGAATGTTCATTCTATATTTCAGAGAAAAATGGATCAGATTTTTGGTAAGTATAAATTTTTTGTCCTTGTTTATATAGATGATATTTCTTATATATATATATTTTGAACTTGTCTAAAGAGCCAGGCCAGGTATGTCAGACTTGCGCCAAGCCAGACCCAATACCATCCATCATCCTAGAGATGTTCATAATGCCCCAATCAAACACAATCACACGGATATAGAGCCCCCCTGGCGCTAAGGGCTCGACTCTCTAGATTTTTTGATATATTTTATATGTTTTTCACATAAAAAGCAAAACTAAATATTTCAATACATAGTGTGTTTCTTAAAAATAATTGAGTTTGGATGCCTTTTTACATACAAGAAAGACTAAATACATATTTTAAAAAAAAATATCATTATGGATTATAGAGTAACTTGAAACTATGACTTTTTGTAAAAGAAATTAAAATATTAATTAATTACAAACATCAAAGGGGGTAACTCGAACCTATGACCTTCGTAAAAACCATCGCACTCAAATGTTAAATAGATTTAGTCAACATGACTGAAAGAATGTGCCAATCTGAAGCCATTATATATTTCAGTTAATTCGACCCAAACAAAGTAAGGATCAAAGTTTAATTAGGCCAGAACAAATAAGAGAAATAAAAATGTTGATTGAACTTCCTCGACTCCCCTTGATACTATTCCAGCCCAAGCTTCTCAAGGTTGTGGCTGGTTTATATTGTACTTATGGGCATGTTTTCCATGTTCATCTTTACAAATTATCTCACTATGTTTGAATATTAAA
The DNA here is from genome assembly GCA_003290165.1 of Berberis thunbergii. Taxonomy (NCBI): domain Eukaryota; kingdom Viridiplantae; phylum Streptophyta; class Magnoliopsida; order Ranunculales; family Berberidaceae; genus Berberis; species Berberis thunbergii. The sequence continues at coordinate 63,248 of QNQO01001370.1, read as the reverse complement.
TTAACGACAAGAATCAATATGACGACTGAAAACTCAAATGGTTAGTGTCTGAGATCACAGTAAGTAGTAGCTATTTGATCTTATATGTCTCATCTATGTTAAATGAATATTATTATTTGTTTTAAAAGTTGCTCGATGCTAATACAGAATACAAAAATAATTTGTTCTCGCGCTTAAATGCTACCATTTTAGTAGCATTCTATAATTCATTTATAAAATATAACAAACTATATGGTTCATGCCGCACATCTAAATAATTTATATAACATCTTAATGTATGAAAAATACTAAATGTAAAAAAGTATTGAGTAGGTTTAACATAAAGCCAAGACTGTGTCCTGGAGTGCTTTGGTTTATTTTAAAATGTTACAAGTGTAGAATCAATTAAGTTCAACTTAAAAATCAAATAACATATTTTAACTCGATCACTAAGCGAGAGATGGTTGGGTGTATAGAATCATGAAACCATATTGCTAAAAAGGGATTCAAGATTAAAAAAAAAAAAAAAAAAAAAAAACTTCAAAAGGTGATAATAAGGAGTTCTGATTATAAGTTCTTTCATTCCTGGTCATGAGGTGGAGAAGTCGAGGAGAAAATAAAAACAGTAAATTTTAGGATTCAATTCTAAACACATTTCTTTCTCGTGATTTGTTTGATAATTACTCTCACGCTTTGACCAAATTAATGCCAACTAATTTCCTATTAACTAGTAGGGGTGGGCAATTTCGATTCGGTTCGATTTTTAGACCCGAACTGATTTCATTCGGTTTGCCTAAAACCCAAACCGAAATCAAAATTTTTATTTGTAAACCGATGAAATTCGTTGGACCGAATTTCAGATAAGTTAATATCAAAGCAACAAACAAGAGATCGAACGAGAGAAATTAAACCACAAACAAGCAGATCGAATCACAACAAGATAAATTCAACAACAAACAAGATAAATGAAATTGAAAAGAGCTAAGAATAAGAAAAATAAATCGAACATGTAAACTGCAATTACCTTTGATGATGATCACTGAGAGAGTGAGAGATATCGAAAAAGGGTGTAGATCTTTAGTGCAACAGGGTGTTGGAGTCTCAGATGATCAGATCGAAAGAATAAGATTTAGGTTTAGGGTTTGGCGGCCGTTTGAGTTTGAGAGTGAAAGAGAAAAACAGAGAGAGAAAGGCTTGTGTGCATTTTTTATTTTTGTTTTTGGGCGTGATTCAGTGCAACAGGGTGCATCGCAGGGTATTTGTTGCACCAATCAAATATTGACACCTACATGTTTTTGTATTTATTTATATATATATATATATATATCTAATTAATCGGTCGGTTCAAAACCGTAGACAAATTTCGAACCGTTTATAACTAATTTCGATTTGGTTCAATCGGTCGATTCGATTTTAGTTAGGTATGGATCATTTAGGGTATCTTGAAAATGGTTAGTTATGTATGGATCATTTAGGGTATCTTTGTTAAAAAATTAAATAAGGTTTAAGTTTGTACTTTTCTAACAACTCCAATAGTTTTTATTAGGAAAAATTCTATGATGCCTTGTTTCGGTGTCTTGTTTGGGAAACCATGTTTGATGGCCACTTTTGGAGGTTTTTTTTAGACTTCTACCCATTCTATGAATGATATTTAAAAAAGGAGTAAAAATGTAAAAAACCAAAAGTGACACAAAAATGGCTCCCTAGACTTACTTCTTTAAAACACAACCACAAACACTATCCATATAATGCAACAATTCTAGCCAACCAGGTTTGCTAGCCATTTTTTTGTCAGATTTTAGTTTTTTACACTTTTGTCCCTTCTATAGATGATGTTTGTGGTTGTTTTTTAAATGAAAAATGGATAAAAAGTGTAAAAAAAACTAAAACCTGGCTTACTAGACTCATTCATATAAGGGAAAATCTCAAAGAGACATAAAAAAGGCACTCTAACAAGGCAACGTAGAAGTTTTCTTAGGATCGTTCTAGTAAGCATGTGGTGAATTCAACAACACCCTTTATTTAACCTAGTTATATAAATAAGCATATTAACCTTGTTATAAAATTTTAGATTTATAGTTAATGATAGTCTTGTCTTTAAGAATGTTACAAGGATGTAGATAAGATGCTCAATAACATTGAAATATTGAGGTATTCACTGACATCTTTGGATAGCATTGCAGTAACGCTGTCACAAGATGTTTGACTTACTATGTTTGTATATATAATTTATTAAACTTAGTTGTTAAGCATATTATTTTCATTGTTTTTTATAGTGTACTTAACAAAAATTGTAATTTGTTCTTGTCAGTTTATTATTTGCTAAACATCTTAAGATAAAGGCTTTGGGATTTTTTATTTTCAAAATTTTCTTATTTTTAATTAAATTTGACTGGCCCAGCTTACAAAATTAAAATTTCTGGCCTTGGCCTCTGCTATTGATGCATGCCTCAATATATATATATATTTTTTGTCAAACACGAAGATGTTTATTAATGAAAGAAAAGGAAACAAAATACAAAGAGAAACACTCCTATATCAAGGAATGCCAAGACACTTTGAAAGTGTCAAAACCCAAATCCCTAAACAAATTACATGTCGTACCCATCCTCCATAGTAATTTTCTAATCTCGATAAAGATAGAGTGCTCTGATCTGTCGAGTTCTTCAAATACCCTTTTATTTCTTTCTTTCCACACACACCACATGAGAACGTGAGGGACCATACGCCATAACCACTCCCCCCTACGGGAAGGATTAGCTTGAGACCACCAACTTAGCCAATCTAAAATGGAGCCTTCAAACATCAAACTCAAACCGAATTCCGCCAAGAAACTGCTCCAAATGGATTTGGAGAAACTGCAGTGAAACATCAAATGGTCCAGTGTCTCATCAAATTCATTGCAAAGCACACAAAGACTCCCTGTGAGGATTCCTCTTTTTCTTAACCTATCTTTAGTCAAGATCTTATCATGCAAAATCGACCAACTAAAGAAATTAATCAGAGGAAAAAGGTTTTTCACCCATACCAGATTTTTGTGGGAGGAAATGAAGGAGTTAGAGTGAGTCTCATAATGAGATGCAACCAACATATCCGAAAATTCTTTCACCGAGAAGCTCACACCTTTACCCTTCCACAACAAACTATCTGATCCCTCTGAGAGCATTTGTCTATCCAACAGATGCATTAGATTAGCGAACTCATCTAGTTCCTCAGTATTGAGGGGTCTTCGAAAGGAAAGATCCCAAGAATTGCTGTTAGACCAAAAATTGCTCACACTCCCATAGTGATTATTGTTAATGATAAACAACATTGGCAACAGATCCTTCAAAGATTGGTTACTACACCAAACATCATGTCAGAAAGAGATGAGATAACCATTTTCACATTGGAGAGAGGTGTGAGGGTAGAAGCCACTTGCGCACCGGGAGATGGACTTCCACAAAGAGCATCCGTAAGAAGTGTACTTAGTTCTCTTTTCCCAAACCCATCTATTGCGCCTATATTTGTCCATAATGAGAGATCTCCATAAATTATCATTTTCTTCTGCAAATCGCCAAAGCCACTTAGAAAGTAATGCAATATTGAAAGTGAGCACCTGATGAATGCCTAAACCACCTCGAGATTTAGGGCAACAAATTTTCTCCCAGCCCACTAAATGCATCTTTTTAGAGTTATGAGTAGAACCCCAAAGGAAATCGCGCATGATCTGTTCCATCTTGGCTGCTATTGAACATGGAACTTTGATAAAAGACAGAATGAACAATGGGATAGAAGCTAATGTGGATTGTACAAGAGCTAGTATGCCTGCTTTAGAAAGAAATTTGCGTTTCCAAGACGCTAGTTTCGATTCCATCCTTTCGATCGTCTCATCCCACAGTTTTACTTTTGAAACTAGCCCCCAAAGACATGCCCAAGTACTTAATTGGAAGATGACCAGCTGAACAACCCAATAAACCCGCCAACTGGTGCAGATGAGGGACATCTCCAATAGGCAACACCCTTGATTTGTGAAAGTTGATTTTCAGTCCTGAAACAACTTCAAACCAAAACATAATTCTTTTAAGAGCAAGAACCTGAGAAGTGGAAGCATCACAAAAGAGGATAGTATCATCCGCATACTGGAGAATAGAGACATGCGGACTACACTCCGCTACAGAAAACCCTTTCACTAGGCCAGCATCAACCGCTTTAAGAATCATTTGAGTTAAACCTTCTGCTGCTATAGTAAAAAGAAGATGAGACAGGGGATCACCTTGTCGCAAGCCTTTCGAGCTATTGAAAAACCTGTGCAGCTGACTATTAATTTTCAGAGAGAAATTAGTTGTAGATCTGCAAGTGTGAAGCCAATGAATCCATTTGGAGTCAAAACTCATGCGAACCATTACCAAATCCAAGTATCTCCAAGAGACGTTGTCAAAGGCTTTGGAGAAATCTAATTTGATAACGAGCCCTAGAACACCTTATTTTTTTCTAGAATCAATAATTTCATTGACAATCAAAGGGCTATCAACCACCTGTCTTCCACTGACTGCTGCACTTTGAAAAAGAGAAATTACTGAATGAAGAACTATTTTCAATCTGTTAGCCAACACCTTGGCAATGATCTGATAGGCCCCATTCAAAATACTGATAGGTCTAAAATCTTTTACTGTCCGCATTCCCGCACATTTAGGAATGAGCAAGATGATAGGGGTGTTCAATCGCCAATCAAGAAAATTTCTCGAGTTAAATTCTGCAACAACTTTCAGAAAATCAATTTTGATTACCTCCAACATATTCAAATATAACACCATTGAGAAACCATCAAGACCTGAAGAAACTTCAGATTTTAGTTCTTCCATTGCCGCTCTAATTTCCATCTCCAAAAAATTATCTACCAAGGCAGTAGCCGTAGACTGAGAGATAGACTTGAAGGTAAATAAATAAATAAGTGGTGAACTTTTATTCTTTCTTTAAAATAAAAGAATCTAGATTTTTTTTTAATAAGAATTGTAAAAAATAATCCAAAATTTAAAAGCCAAAAGAAAGGGAGATGTCTATTAATCACCACTTTGAGTGATTCAACTTAACTACAAATCATAAACAATATCAATTTGGAGTTCATCAGAAAAATACTGAACCATCTGATACACTCATAGACCCCAAAATCAGAATCTACCTTGCATCCTTGCATAATCTGCATAAAATCGAGGATGATTTTCTTCGGGATGTGCAACATACGCATATCCACCATGACTTGAGATGTCCAGTCCAGCCATTTCTTCATCAACTGATATCCTCAAAATCCTTAACTTATGAAGAGCATAGAAGAGTGGCCCCATTGTGATACTAACCCAGCCTATAATCACCAACACCTCGATCAATTGAGCCCCAATTAACCCCCACCCACCACCCATCAAAAGCCCAAATGGGCGCGATATACCACTAACCCCTGAGTCGTAGACTTGGATAACAAATTCATTTTTCGCAAACAATCCGGTGAATATTAACCCCCATGCGCCGCACCCTCCATGTAACTGAGTCGCTTCTAAAGGGTCATCAAATTTTAATTTCAGAGCCAAAATGTTAAGCCCAATAAGGACCCAGGCTGCGAAAAAGCCACAAACAATTGCAGCCCATGGTTCAACTACTGAACATCCAGATGTAATTGCAACAAATCCACCCAGAACTCCATTGCACACATCTATTGCAGCCCAATGACCCACTAACAATCTCCGGCCAAACAATGTAACAATCCCTGCGGTAGAACCAGCGAGTGTTGTTGTAACCGCGGTTCGACCCACACCGCTCCAGTTACCTTGATTAGTCGTATTAGGGTACGATACAAGTATCTTATCGAACGAACCTGGGTTGAACCCAAACCAGCCGAACCATAACAAGAATGTCCCTAGTACAACTAAAGTGGCATTGTGACCCCTCATTGGAACGGGCTGACCAAAAGCATCAAACCGTCCAACTCGTGGGCCTTCGATCAAAGCTCCCACAACCCCGCGATTCCACCCACCAAATGGACCACTCCACTACCAGCAAAGTCAATAGCACCCGAGCCAAACAACAACGAAGACGATGAACTCGGGCTGAGCCACCCTGTGGACGACCAAACCCAGTGAGCCACCACTGGGTAAACAAACCCAGTGAGGAAAAATGAGAAAATAAGATAGGCACTGAACTGAGTGCGCTCAGCTATGGAGCCACTAGTAATGCCGGCTACAGCTATAGCGAATGCCCATTGGTAGAGAAAGAAGCTGTAGTCATACGTGTCGTTGGGGATATCTTTGAGTGCAAAGAAGTGAGAGCCGATGAAAGGGTTGGAGTCTGAGCCAACGCCAAAGGCGAAAGCGAAGCCAAAGAGGTAGTAAGAGATGGAGCCAACCACGGCGTCTACCACATTGGTAAGCATTATGTTCATGGCATTCTTGGCTCGGACTGAGCCAGCGCAAAGCATGGCAAAGCCAAGCTGCATTACGAAGACAAGATAAGCGGAAAAGAGTAGGTAAACTGTGTTGATTGAATCAGTGACACTATCCTCCCAGGAGACAGCCATGGTTGTTGGCGACCTGAAGAGTTGGAGAGTGAGAGCTTTGGATTAAAAAGGCTATCAGCTCATGATATTTTCATTCCGAAGAAGATATGCTGAACATTATTGAATGGTAGTTAAGACTCAAGAGGGCATGACTGTGGCCACTCGTTTTTTATTGGTTAGGTGGGGATGTTAGTTGGGGTGATCTATTCATCAACTCAGCTCCATGACTAGTTGCCGAGTTCACTCAAGTATGGCTAGTCATGACCTGCCAATATAAAAGGGGTCCGACACTCAGAATTGCTGTTAACAGCACCATGGGGAGACTAAATCTTACCTGTTAAATATGCAGCAAGATGTGTAATGTCATGTCACTAGTCCGCCAGGCAATTTCTCCATAATGTGTGTTTGAGCATCTCAGTGCACCAGCAACCACTATGATGCAGGCCGACCTCTAGCTTGGAGACAGCAGAAGCTCCTAAATTACCACTGGCAATAAGTTAAGTTATATTTACTACAAATGTAAGCAAATGACATGAAATGACTGAAAAAAAAAACATTCAACACAATGAGTACTGAAGTAATTTCTCCTAAAAATATTTACCTCACCTTGGAGAAAAAACATCCATGTTTACTGGTAAGTGATACAACAACAAGCATCCATATATCCATCAATACAATGAGGAAAGTTGCAAACTCCACCTACCTAATTATGTACATTACCTGTTTACAGGAACAAAAAAAGCATCCCATAGCAATGCCAATACAATCTACTTTCTTCCAAAATAAGAAAGTAGCGTTGGTTGTTTCTGATCTGCATTCTTAAGGTTGCCTTTCTTCCTCGAGATGGCCTCATTCTTAATACTGACAGTAGATGGCTTCAAATCTGATGCCACAAACTCTGAGTAGTCTCGTTTTGTTCCACACTTTTCAGTTTCTTCAAGGTTTAGAAAACTCCTAGTTATGTTATTTTTGTTATCATCTTCTGAAACAATAACAAGTTCAGAGGTTTCTTCTTCCTCTTTCAAACTTCCATATGAATCTACCTGGTCTTTTTCTTCTGATGAAACTTCACGCGGGCTTGAATCTTTTTCTTTGCCTGTGCCTTTTTTTGCAAAGAACTTCGATATTAGGTTCTTCTCGTCCTTCAATATCTGTAGAATATGGATTATCACCTAGCAAACATGGGCTATTTTTATAACAGTAAACATGGAATTGAGAACTACATAAATGGAGAGCAGAAAATAAGTATCCCTAAAACAATGTGTTTTTAGATCATATCCACCATTAGTAGTCCATGAAAGAAATCTAAGCAAAAATGGAACTCCATATGATTGAGTAAATAATGACCGTCGGGCTTATCTATCCCTCTCCTCACTTTTCTGCTCCAGACTTCGGGAAGATTGATGGTCAAGGTGTAACATATTGCAAACCTTTTCAGGCTTTAGAGAACTCGAGGATTAGATCCACAATCCACAATAGCCATGATATTTACACTAGCACTATCTTATCCATCTGTACTTCTACAGTCCCCAAACTAGATCAGCATTTCATCTTAGCCACGACAAACAACATAAATGGCACCAAAACATTAAGCAGAAAGAACAAGGATCATTTATCTAACCTCGACAATACATTCTGGACCATCAAAAGATGGTTTACCCATTGCAGGTGTCACTGGATACCACACCTACAGAAATAATGAGAAATACTTTCTGGTTCAGGAAGTTTAATAGAGCAATTGTACGGATTTCACATGAAATGTCACCATACAAGAACATCATACCAAAACTGAGATGACAAAGAAAAGAACGTAACATGACCAGTACTATGGATATCACTACAAAGATCAGATCTTTTTATTTGTCACTTTTCTAGTTACCACAAGATGCTTACCAGATTGGAATCTTCATATGGCTTGAGAACTGTATTGTATTTGGATGAATGTGACTCATGTAGCCATGCCTCAATGGAGCTTTTACTACCCAAGATCACAGGCATCCTATCTGTAAGTTAAAACACATATTATTGATTTAATATATGTTACGAAGAAAGGCGCTGCATGGCAATTCAACAAGGATGAATAGCAGATCCAAAAGAGACCAAAATAATTCAACAAAAGTGGGGGAAGGGCACATTAAATGGTAAAGAAGCCACATCTCTGCTACCTAAAGCCAAAGGAGAGGTTTTTCGAAGATCTACACGATCCAAGGAGGCCAACCCCAGGTTTATGGATGATTCTGCTTCTAGATCAAAGATCAGAATTTAGATGAAGATGAGCACATATTGCTGCAAGTATTCGAATCATATACCTAATTTTTTTTACTGTTGGGAGCAAACCCACTCCTAAAGAAAATTACAAACCTAGTCCAAAAAAGATGATTATGAAACTTATTGGTAGAAAAATAGAAATAATAATAATAATAGCAATAATAATAAATTAGAGCATGTGCACCAAGGAAACACCATGGTAGCTACTCATTTAGGGAGTTCAATCCCCAGCTTGAATCTCACCGATTTATATCCAAGTCCAGTTTGAGAGTTTCTTATGAAATTTTTGTTTCCTTTGATACTTATGTTACGTTGACCCATGCAGATGTCTTCCTTCTAAATACCCTTTTTTATAGCTGTTACCCCCAACCAACATCATATAACCACAGTTATGCATTGCTGATTTTCTACCACAAAAGCAGCAAGAGTTTGTCTGAAACAGAACAATTGAATTGCTTTCAAATACCTTGGCATTGACGTCTTCTGAACCTTCCTTTCATCCTAGACCTAATCTTCTCCTTTCATCATCAATTCACATAGTTTCTTCCTGATGTATCTTATAGAAGAATCATTAAAGAACAGAGTGAAATGTACAGAGATTTGCAAACAGAGTGAAAACTGCACTGTATTATGTTCATAGGCAGTTCGAGAGGCCTAAAACTCTCCAAGTGAGCAATTGCTATTTGTACAGATGTTTTTACAAAAATGAATGAATGCCCTCTCTTCTTACTGATCTCTCTTATATAGGATCTATTCCTACTGTCAATACAAACAGTCAATACAAACAGAGCAACAACTTGCACAACTTGCTTAACTGAATACTAACAGAGCATCCACTTGCTAATCAACAGAATACACTTGCTAATTAACAGAGCACTAATTCTAACAGAACACTGCTAACAGAGCACTGACTTTCTGTTGGTACCTTGTATGCCTGCTGTAGCCCTGACTAACAGAGCACTGACCTTCTACTCTTCTGCTAGTACCTTGTGTGACTGCTTGCTATTGGGACTTTGTATGTCTTCCTCATTGGTTCATTGATGACTCCTATTGTGCTGCTGCTTATGCCGCCGGCGTCTCTGATAAGTCTTGTATATTGGAGGCTTATCAATTCTTCCCCCCAAAGCAACCACCTTGTCCTCGAGGTGAAACTCAGGAAATTGCTGTTGAATTAACTCAGAATCCTCCCAAGTAGCCTAAAAAACAGGCAACCCCTTCCACTCTATTAGAACTTTCAGGAAAATTATTGTGTAATGACTTGGAGCGACTGTCTAACACTGCCTCAGGAGTAACCAACAGCTCTAAATCTGCATTGAGCTGGGGAGGAAGTGTTGCTGATGTAAACCCATTCCCTACTGCCTTTCGCAATTGGGAAACATGGAACACTGGGTGGAGTTGTGAAGTTGTTGGCAATTCCAATTTATAGGTCACTTCACCTATTTTTTGAACCTTGTAAGGTCCATAATACCTTGCGGTGAGTTTTTGATTCCCTCGGTTTGCCAACAACTGCTGCTGACGGTAGAGCCTTAATTTCTTTTTTTTCTTTTTTTTTTGGAAAGAGAGCTGGGTTTTAAGGACCCCTAAACCTTTATATAAATGAAACAAAAACAAAAAACTAACTCTCACAACAAAGATTTAATTTCAAAAAAACTAAATCACCCACTCTAATTGTCACCTCCCGCCTAGATAAATCAGCCTGACGCTTCATCCTTTGCTGAGCTCAGAGCAATTGCATTCTCAAATCATCTAGGGCAACATCTCGATCCAACAACATTTGTTCTACTGGAGACACAGAAGTGCTTCCTTGATCCACTTTTAGCAATTTTGGAGGGTTTCTTCCATATAATGCTTTGAAAGGGGAGCACCCAAGAGAAGAGTGAGTAGAAGTGTTATACCAATATTCAGCCCACATCAACCACCTTGCTGATTGCTTGGGTTTACTGGAAGCAAAACATCGCAAATGTCTCTAAACAACGATTAACCACTTCGGACTGCACGTCAGTTTGGGGATGATACGCGGTACTTTGCTTTAGAAAAGTACCTTGTAAACAAAATATTTCCTTCCAAAAATGACTTAGAAAAATCCTGTCACGACCTGTAATGATTGATAGCGGAATTCCATGAAGTCTCACAATCTCTTGTATGAATGTTTTAGCAACTATCTCAGCCGTGAAGGGGAGGCGCAGTCCAACAAAGTGCGCGTATTTGCTCAAACAATCAACTACCACCAAAATCGTATCTACCCCATTGGATCTTGACAACCCTTTGATGAAATCCATCGTGATATCATCCCACACTTGAGTTGGTAAGGGGATTGGCTGCAACATACCTATTCGAGAAGTGGCCATGTATTTATTTCTTAGATAAACTTCGCACTCTGCCACCATTCGAGCAACATCCAACCTCATATCCACCCAATACAGTTCCCTAGCCAACCGCTGATAAGTTTTTGTTTCCCTGGAATGTCCCCCCATGGGTGAACCATGAAATTCCTCAAAAATAAGGGAAAGGAAAGATGATTTTCGAGACAATACTAACCGTTCCTTGTAAAACAACAGATCATGGCGTAACTCAAACCCCACCAAGGTATTGCTCCCATTCTGAAGGTCATTTCTGATTTGCTAAAGTTGTTTTTCATCTTTCAATTTATCCCAGTCTCTCCATTGGGGAAGTACTAATGTGGAACACTTGGTTACGGGTTGAACTCTTGATAAGGCATCGGCGGCTGTGTTCGTCTTCCCTGCCTTGTAATGTATCTCAAAGTTGTAACTCATGAGCTTTATTATCCATTTCTGATATTCTACCCCAATAACTCTTTGTTCCAATAAAAACTTCAAACTCTTCTTCTCAGTGCGCACTATAAATCGTTGTCCCAGTAGATACGGTCTCCATTTGGCAATGGCGAACACTATCGCCATCAATTCTTTCTCATATACTGATATTTGTCTTGCTTGCTGCCCCAATACTTGACTAAAATAAGCAATCGACCGTTGTTCCTGCATTAAGACTACTCCCAACCCATAGCCTAATGCATCGGTCTCAATCACAAATATTTTCAAGAATTCGAGCATTGCCAGAACAGGCACTTCGGTCATCCGTTGCTTCAAAGCTTGAAATGCAGTTTGGGCTTCAGGATTCCACCCAAAATTATTTTTCTTAAGTTGTTGAGGTAGTGGCCAAGCAACTGTACTGTATCCTTGACAAATTTTCTGTAATACCCCGTCAATCCCAGAAAACCCCTTAATTTCGTGATGCTCTTAGGCGTTAGCCACTCCAACATAGCTTCAATCTTGGATGGGTTGACGAAAACACCGTTACAGGAGATCACATGACCCAGATAGGCTAACTCATGTTGGCCAAATTCACACTTCTTCCTGTTGGCGTAAAGTTCATGTCGTTCCAGCATCGCCAATACCATTGAGAGATGTTCCAAGTGAGCCTCTAGCCCTGAGATGTAGATTAGTATATCATCAAAGAAAACCAGGATATACCTCCGCAAATAGGGCTTAAAAGTTTCATTCATCAACGCTTGAAAGGTTGCGGAAGCATTCATTAGACCGAAAGGCATTACCAAGAATTTCGTAATGGCCTTCATGAGTCTGAAAGACTGTTTTGTTCTCATCTCCCTCCTTAATACGAATTTGATGATAACCGGATTTTAAATCCAATTTGGAAAACCAGCAAGCCCCGTGTAGCTCGTCAAGGAGCTCATCGATGATTGGTATTGGAAATCTATTAGGGACGGTTTTCTTATTTAACGCCCAGTAGTCAACACAGAATCTCCAACTACCATCCTTCTTTTTAACCAATAATACGGGACTTGAAAACGGACTCTTACTTGGTCGTATAATGCCCGTCGCCATCACCTCCTTAATCAGCCTTTCGATCTCATCCTTTTGGAATTGGGGATACCTGTAGGGCCTGACGTTGACTGGAGAAGCTCCTTCACGCAGACATATTGTGTGTTCATGCTCTCTTAGAGGAGGTAGACCTGATTTCTCACTGAATACCGACTGAAATCTCTCCAATACCATCCTAATTTCACTCCCAGGTGCTCCGGCCACTTCCCTAGTTGCATCCAAATTTCCAAACTCTATCAACATCCCTTGTTTTTCCCAGCGAAGAGTCCTCCACATTGCTTTTAACAAAATCAGGGACTTCCCTAATGCTGGATCTCCTCGTAGTGTTTTGGTTACCCCCCCACTTTCGAACCTCATGTTAAGTGACCCCCAAAGTTGCCAACCATTTAATCCCTAAAATTAGGTCTGAACTTCCCAGATTCAAGGGTAGAAAATCTTCTTCTACCATGAGCTCTGAGAGTGCCAACGATACTGCCTTGCCCCTCACTGATTCTCCAGTCCCTATGGTCACTCCATATGAACCCGTAAATGTGACCTTCAAACCCAGCTTCTCGACCAAGCTACTTGCAATAAAATTGTGGGTAGCCCCGCTATCCACCAAGACCACCACCTCTTGTTCATTGATCTTACCTTTGAGTCGCAAGGTCTTTGGTGTAGTCCACCCCACCACCGAATTCAGAAAAATCTCCACCCTCCCATCTACCTCAGCGGCTTCTAATTCGGGCCATTGCTCGATGTCGTCCTCTTCTTTTTCTTCCTCCAAGATATCCTCCTCTTGAGTGACCAAGATGTTGAGGTCCTTCTTCTTACATCGATGTCCCGACCCAAATTTCTCATCACAGCGAAAACACAATCCCTTCTCCCACCGGTGTCGAAGCTCCTCTTCACTCAACCTCCGAAAACCCCCTCTCCCTAGATTTGCCTCACTCCTTGAGCTCGACACTCCCCCTGTTTGTAAATGGTTTCCCATCTCAAGAGATTTAGGGTTTTCAGCAACCCTAAATTGTCCAACACTTGGGCTTGGGCCTGGAGCTGATCCGCCTTTAAAAGGCCCAACTAAATGATTCTTCTCTTCGATACATTGGGCTATATTCATGGCCCGACCCAATGAAAGAGGTTCTAGTATCCTCAATTTTGCTATGATTTGGGGCTTAAAGCCATTAATAAACTTGCTAACATACACCTCCTCTGGAAGCTGGTCTAATGGTGCAGCGTGTGTAATGAATTGACGACGGTAATCAGACACATTGCCTTCTTGTTTGAGTGCAAGAAATTGCTCACAAAGTGTCCCTTCGGCAGTTGAGCGAAATTGCAATAGTAGCAACTTCTTCAATTCTTCCCACAACAATATGGGACGCCTCTTGTGCTCCCATTGATACCAAAATCAGAGCATCTCCCTCAAACCCAACTATTGCAGCCTCCAATCTTTCCTCATTGGTATAATGTTGCAATTGAAAAAAACTCTCCACCTTCAAGATCCATCCATCTGGATTAACTCCATCAAAAATTGGCATTTCAAGTCTTCTAAATCTCACTTCTGGTTTTTGGCCATGGACCCCAAACCTTTCTTCCAACATTGAAGTTTTTTGTCCTAAACCCGCACCTTCCGCCTCCTTGGATTGCTCCGATGACGAAGCCACCCATGAAGACTCTTCACACAATTTCATCAGGTGTTCAAGTTTCTGTACAATAATAGTGATCTCTTCCTTGATCGAACCAATCTCATGGTGTACTCCATCGACCATTCCTTTTACCATTTCTATTCTTGTTGCCATGTTTGTTGTGCCACATTGGTTGGCTGATTTCCCTATCATCACTAGATCTCCTGCTCTGATACTAATTTGATGTATCTTATAGAAGAATAATTAAAGAACGAACTTATAGAAGAATCATTAAAGAATGGAGTGAAATGCATAGAGACTTACAAACAGAGTGAAAGCTTCACTGTATTATGTTCATAGGCAGTTTGAGAGGCCTAAAACTCTCCAAGTGAGCAATTGCTCTTTGTACAGATGTTTTTACAAAAATGAATGAATGCCCTCTCTTCTTACTGATCTCTTTTATATAGGATCTATTCCTACTGTCAATACAAACAGAGCAACAACTTGCACAACAAGTTCGGAGTGTATCGGAAACGCGTCCAACACGTTGACCACATTAACTATGTGTCTGACACCTATTGCGATACGTTGACCAAGTGTCTGACGGATGTCGGAGGCGTGTCGAGCGAGTGTCAGTGTCGAATACGTATCGGACACGGATACAACAAATTTTCAAATAGTATGTGCTTCCTTGCTTCTCTTTGTAATAGTTAGTGCCTTGATTAATAAAATTTGTTTATTGAATATTTTCTCATCTTCTTTGGCTTGTGAATTCAAGTCTTTCATCTCCTTAGATTCTATTTTGTCTATTTCTCTTTCCGTTAATCTTCTTCCTGTTCGTCAACTCTTCTTCTAATACCTTGGTGGATTCAATTTTTTCCCGGCTTCAGTTTGGTATCACAGACCATTACTTTGTAGTTTCTATACTAAATACCTTGATCATGTTTCATAGTATTCCATCTTCATTGATTAAAAAAAACACCAAAAAGAAAGGAAAACAAAACCTTGTTTTCTACCAATACATCGACAAAACCCCATTACTTAGTCTTCTCACCTATTCACAAACTCTATTCATCAATCAACACAACTTTATCACTCGACAACCCGATCCATCAAACCCAAAATCAGTCCCCCAACACTCAATCCCAACTAGATTGGTCCTCACCCAACAATTTTCACCATCAATAACAGTCCATGTCTACTCAAACCACAAAGTAGTCCATTAGCACCGATCCAACTCAGTTCTTATTGTCGTTTCCACCGATCATGCACTTCGTTCTATCACTTCCAAACCTTTACAAAATCCAGAGTCGCAGATCTGTTGCTTTTTCCTCAATAATCATACAGACAACCCACTTCTTCCCTTGGTTTAATTACATACTCTTGCCATTATTTTGTTAAGTTGCACTGTTTTTGTTCCGCCTAACCTTGTTTTAGCTAGCCCATCTCACCCTTGTACCTTATTATTTCCACCACTAGGTTTGCTCCAGGCACCCACCTCATTCTTTGCTAAAAAAATAAAAAAATAAAAATAAAAACTTCCAGCTCCTTGCACACAAACATGGCCAAAGACAATTCTCAAGATGATTCTCATGACTCTATCGCAACAAAATAAGACCTTCACAAGGCTATTCAATCAACTTAGATGCTTCAACAACAATTTGAGGAACAAAGATCTTTCAACAACGATTTTATGGCTGCTATTCAAAGGCTTGAAGCTCTTATCATTGCCAATGCACCACCTTCAAACCCCAATATCACACTTACCGATTCCCTTTCAATGCCTACACCAAAATCATCTATTTCCACCACTCTTAACCCTTTTGCCATCAATTTCAACACTTCCACACCCACCCTTGTCCAATTTCCACAACTTCCTCCTACCAATTCCAATGTTTCCTATCTAAAGCCAACACAAAAATGGGCCTATTCCAAACCAATCCATCAAATCTCAAAACTATGTCAATGCTTCCCATTCTCCAAACCCAACCATCTCCGACACTCCTATCAACGCTCTTCATAGCCTATCCCAACCTCAATGTTCGCATCCTCTTTTTACCAATTCAACCCATGGTTTTGCCTATGAAGATGAAGATCATTATTTTCACCGAGTACAACAACGAGCTTCTACTTATTATCGTTATAAAAATCGTAGTGAGTATAAGGTAAAAGTTGATATACCTCCATTCAATGGTCACCTTGGTATTGAAGAGTTCTATGATTGGATTTTCGGAATTGCAAAGTTTTTTTGATTATGAGTATTCCGGAGGAGAAAAAGACAAAGTTGCTTGCTCTCAAATTAACTGGAATTGCTGATGCTTGATGGCAACAATATCAAGTGCAATGCCAATGTAAAAGTAAGCCGAAATTGATTAATTGGCCTAAGATGAGAGATATTTTTCGAACTACTTTTCTTCCACCAAATTATGATAAGTTGTTGTTCCAAGATCTACAAAATTGTTGGCAAGGTAATAGATGTGTTCGGGACTACCATGCATATTTTTATCGTCTTCTTGTTCATACTAATCTTACAGCTACTCCATCACACATTGTTGCTACGTTTATTGGTGGATTAGTGGTCAATTCATGAATGCTTATCTCATATGGTTCATACCCTTCATGAAGCCTTTAAACAAGCTTACCACATCGAGCACACCCTTGAACACCGCCTACGCTTCAAATCATCTCAAGGTTCTATTCTTCACCAATCTTTGCCTAAAGAAGATGTTATAGGTGATGGCATTCTTCCTACTCTTTCCAAGTCAGTTCTCCACCTTCATCCAAAATTCCTAATGTTGCACTTCCACCATCTGAACCTCCCCCTCCTGTGGCCCAAACCTAAGCCACCCAATCCTTATGCATCTTCAGACCTCTCTAAATGCTACATATGTGGTCAACCTGGCCATAGATCAAATAATTGTCCCAATCATCAACAACTTGCTTTCACCACTACTAACGAGGATATCAAAGAAGAGATTTCACAGGATATTGATTTTATCTATGGAGATGAATGCTCCTCGGGCTTACCTCTCTTAGAATAATGTAGAACTTCATCATTTGATCGAGGACGAGTTCTTTTTCATAATGGGGGGCTGATCTAGTAGGACATTATTAGGAAGGTCTTATTTTCTAGATTTAGTAGTCAGGAATTATAATTACAAGTATTTCTATTTCGTTTGGGTTGAGTTAAATTAGGAATTGGCTTCTCTTTTTTCTATAAAAAAAAGTCTTTTTTTTGTAAAAGTCGGTATCTTGATTAATAAAATTTGTTTATTTAATATATTCTCATCTTTTTTGGCTTGTGGATTCAAGACCTTTATCTTTTACTCTCATATTACTTGTGGATTCAAGGTTTCCCGTCTTCAATCTCTCATTAGACAAAACCCCTAAATCAGCTACTTTAATTTCATAAGTAGAAAGTAAAAAATTCCTTGATTACACTAAGCAGAATATCTAAATGCCACCCCATAATATTCCATAGCACAAGGGACAAAACATAAATACTAGAAATAGTATGGTAATGAAGCTATTTTCATAGCAAACGATATGAAATGAGCATAACTAACCATGAATCCATTGGAAAGACGATGAAGATGAAGTTGTCAAAATGGTAAACGTATGTATAATTTCCCCTGCACAAAACATGCGCTTATCAGTAACAGATGTATTTGACAATAATCATGCATTCAATAACAATTCCATACAACCCTTTTATTAACTTGGTGGCTGTTTAATTTATCTCACTTACATTACTCACTCACATTACAAGTTTGGAAAAACACATTATTAAAAAAGGCTACTAGCTGGAGATCTGGTATTTTTTACTATTTTTTAGTACTAACGCTCCTTGTTATTGGTAATCTCACTCTTTGAATATTTCACTTCAAACATGAAAATCATTACAAGAAAAATGATAAGCAAACCAATATACAAAGTTGAGAGTGCACTGATAAAAGAAAAATTAGAGGAATATGTCATTTTAAGTTTAGTAAAGTGGTGGGGGGAATCCGCAGCCTAATAAATGGTGTGGGCATGATAGTGGTGCATAAATGAAACAATCAGGAATAACATAAATCAACTAATATGTCACATGGTCGAGCTCACCATCTCTTTGTGTTTTTACTTCTTGAAATCTAAAACAATGTTTAACTTTAAGAACTAAGATATTCTTTCTCACGTTGTTAGCATTATAAACACTGATGTTCATGACATCATAACCTCATTTGTTAAAAGCAGTTACTTTTCCCCAAAGCACAAAACCTTCAGCTCTGAAATGAACAAGAAAATGTAACTTGCCTTCCGAGTTCTTCCATGAATCATAAAGAGCTGCAAAAACAAGAGGCTGGCCATTCTTGAAATGAATATAATATGGCTGTTTTCTAGACCCATCCTTTTTCCATTCGTAAAAGCTGCACAGACATTGCTAAGTCAGTTGTACTCATTCATAAAATACAATTTTGTGTGTCATCTCTGAATCACTACTGCAATCTTACGTCTTGCAAACAGCTAAAAGCTTGAAAGAAGTTGAAATAAACCTGCCAACTGTAGGCTTATAAATTTAGGATAAAATGTTTCCACTGCTAAACTTGGAAGACTTCTAATCAAGCTAAGACACGAATAGTCTCAACCATGTTTGATTTTCTACTGAGAAGGAGATTTTGATTAAATAAGGTATTAGCGTACAATTCATTACATAATTAATATCAAATCAAATATTTTCACTGATGATCTTCCAACCCCTAACCACCAAAATACAAGAATTCAAAAAAGGTCAGCTGATCCAATGGATTTGGAGGTTTGGGGGTGGAAACCACAGCTTTGTGGAGACAAATCATAGCTTGCTTCACTATCCGAAGGTTCTAACTGAGCTAAACCCCATTTCTTGTTATACAAATATTAAACTCGGGGACAATATTGATGGTACTAGAACAGGCATGGAGTTCGGGATAAGAAATCCCCTCCCCTCTCATCTTATTTCACCGTATATAGGCATGCTATTTTGCTTAAGTCTGAAAATTCAAAGAGCAAAGACTCAATTAAACCAAACCATGAGTAATTAATTAATGAATGAAGATAGTAAGAGATATGCAGAGAAGATGAAGCAAATGAAGTTATGCATACCCTTCAACCATGACGAGACAGCGGTTGTTAGGAATGAGACGACGAAACGAAGCTTTCTCAGAAAGCGACTCGGACCGAGCATTAAACTGCAACTCACAACCAAGAAACAGATGCCCCATATAGTGAAACATGTAAAAATTATAGAGAGAAGTAAAAGTGAGTGAGTGAAAAAGCACCAACCATTTTGTAGTGGTCAGGGGGTGTGGAAGAGTTGATGAAACTTGGGATGAGACCCCATTTCATGCACTCAACTGTTACTGTTAGGTTTTGGTTTGGGGTTTCATTATTTTGAGCACTACTAGTACGAACAATAGGGAGATATGAGCCTGGGGAAACGTTGAAGCGTGGACGATACCGATCCATGTGAATGTAACGAGTGTTGTTGTTGGTTACATCTCCATCTCCATCTCCATCTCCATTGTTGTTGTTGTTGTTGACGATGCGATTGTATGCCCTAGGAAAGTCGTCCGCTCTCAGAGTGCAACGCGTTCGTCCGCACATTCTCTCTCTAGACTCTAGTTTCAACTCTCACTCATAAAATAAAATATAACCGACGACACAACAACAAAGCGGGAAACTCAGTGGACTGGAGATATATAGGGGAGTATAGTGACTGGAGAGAAATTCATTTTTTAAAGTATGTGTGGCATTAGGCATGCACGTGCAATGCACTTGTATCAACACCCCTCCCTTCTGTCAGGTTCTTAGTAACTCAAGATGGATGAACCAAGAGTGTTGATGCATACACATGCGTGCAAGAGCCGGATGAATATGAAGACATTTGTGTGTAAAGTTGTTAGACGATGATTGAAAGGTTTTGTCGGACGAATTCAAGTGAAGAATACATTCAGACTCTAGTTGGGGTGATCAAGTACGGATGTTGGATCATTCTATGCCATGGACAGTGTTGGAGCAATGTTCATGTTTATGTTACCTTTACTTGTATGTTTTGTATGGATTGGTTTTATACAAGGGTTTTGCCCAAGTGTTTATATGGGTCTTGTAAGGGTAATTGTAATGAAAGTGTATGTTGAAATCAGTGTAGTAGGGAATGACTAGGTCAAGGGTGATCTAGTGGGCATTCATGATGGTCTCAGTCCCCAATATTCCCTTTTGAAAAATGCTCAAATGCTTAGCATCCATATTAGGGGGAAGGTGTCTCATGGGTTTTGTGTCAAGATGGATGCAGAGTCGGTGTATAGCCATGGCAGAGCCAATGCATGGCCAAGGCATGCTTGAGAACAAGTTGGGATTACTTGAGAATGGATGAGACAATCGAATGACTGACTATACGTGCATGGGACACGAGCCAAGTATGAGGCACGTTGGCTTAATGATTGACAGACCAAGTATCGTGCATGTTTGTCGTATGCATGGATGACATACGATACTTAGATGTTGGACTATGCGTCGGCAGACTCACACATGATTGATGCTCGCATAGATGGTCGTGCATGGTGATGGACCGATGCCGAACATTGGTCGATCATGTCAGAGAATGGATACTCACACCATTAGGTTCAGTACGGATGCTGGACTGGAGCTTGAAAGCCTGATTGATACACCAAGGGTCGTGCATGCTCAGTGTATGCATGAATGGCTGACAATACTTGGATGTTGGACTATGAGTGGGCAGATACACGCATGGATGGTGGTGCGTGGTGATGGACTGATAACAGACATTAGTCTATCATGTCAGAATATGGATGCTCACACCACTAGGCTCAATACGGATGTTGGACCATGGCTTGCGAGCTTGATTTGAATGTTTGAATGCCAAAGGCTTACATTTGAACATGTGATGAAATGTGTTAGTTAGGCAGTTTGTTTGGTGGCAAATGCTTTGAGTGACACATGGATTAGTTAGTTATTGCAGAGTTTTGAATGATGTAGCGATTTTATAAGGCATTTAAGAGGACGAGAGATGCATATGAGTTTGTAGGAGCAAACTTATGTCAAACACAAATTGTCAGAATAATCTTGTGAGATCTTGTAACATGTTCGAATTGATTAGGTGCTCAGCAATAAACTAAGGGATTTCGTATAGAACTTGCTTAATTACGGGCCTGTGACATCTTCTTTCAAAGTACTTGTACAACCACCAATGTCAACACAATGGACTAAATATAGAGGACCAAACTGTGTTTTTTGCGTACAAACCGAAAGAGTCAGGAGCAGCTTCTACATTAGCTATATAGTGTTGTTCATGTGAGTTGCTAAATGCATACCAAAAACAGATGCGATGTGATAAAATGTGATGCTGCATAGAGACAGGGAACATTGATAGACATGAACCTTGATTGGATTCAACGAGCCACCTAAGTTATTTGAATGTCTACACAAAAAACTTTGAATGATGTTCAATCAAGGAAGCACAGATTCTTCGAAAACTTGTCGTATCCATGCCCGACACGTATCAGACACACGACACTCGCTTGACACGCTTTCGACACGTGTTAGACATTTGATCAACGTGTCGACAAATGTCAGATATATGGTCAATGTGGTCAACGTGTTGGACACGCCTCCAATACAGTTGGAACTTGGTCAAGACACAGTCAAGACTAAAAAACCAACTGTGTTTTATTTTTTAACTTTTATGTTTGCAAATAACCACGTAATATAATGATTGTTGATCTATCTGAAGTGAATGACTATTTCAATTAAAATTTAATATAAATAAGGCAAAAAGTCACTAAAGTTCTATGCTTCTTATTTTTCTCTCATTTGTTTTTTTCTTCTCTACTTTTTCTTTACTATACTTTAATTTTTTCTTGCAAGAGTGTCATCTTTTTCAAGAAACTCTAAGAAGGCACTTTATTAGATTATTATTTATATGTATATGACTTATTAAAAAATAGTATGACGTGTCCCCGAATCCTAATTTTTGAAAAATTATCAAATCGACGTGTCGTGTCCGTATCCGACACAACACGTGCATCCCTGTGTTCAATCATAAATAAACAATGCATGGCTCATCATGCCTGTATTTCCTTTTCCTTCCTTACCCCCCTCCTTTTTCTCTCCAATGATACTTCGTTATCTTCCAAGAATTTCCAGTGTAACCCATCTCTGAGATAGATAGATATCACAATAGTAGTGCTCTTAAAAGAGTTAATAGTGAAGCTCATCAAAGAAAAATATGTCAGAAACATGCACATCAAGCATCTTATTCGTAATTAAATGCCAAGGATGAGGCCGATGGATTGTAACATTTATGCATCTGTGTGAACGTGTGCTTAAAATAACTAAAGTCGCATCCGATAATATACAACTTATTAGCCCCTACTAGTAATATGTGTAAAGGGCCCTGGGTCAACAACTGCATTGAACATATTGGCAGTTGGGACATTTATTAAATCCCAAGGGAAGGACTCGAGACATGTGTGTAGATTGAGCTCTAATCAAGGCTGAGGCCGTGTCTGCACTATGAAAATGTCTTTGCCAACCATACATCCTTCCACATCTTGCGGGCAGCCAAACTTCTGCTCTAGGAACATTCCCACAGCACAGAGGCGCTGACCAAGTTGCCTGCGAAAGATGTGGTCTACAGTCAAGGGTTTCTTGCTATAATCTACCGTCATATGAACTACTTTTCCGTCAGCAGGGCCTGTACCAAGCACCAATAGCTCCTCGCTGAAATTTGCAAATGCCAGACTACTCACTCTGCCATTGAACTTCCCACAAGATAGACGCCATGGGGTCCCACGGGTGCCCGAAGCCAGGGTCTCCCCAAGCCCTGGTGCGATTTCAGCCTCAACTGAATTGTTATCATTGTCACTTGGGTTGCGTGTGTGGAGAACAAATGACAACTCCGGTGACAGCATTTCCTGCACAAGTACAGCCATTGTAGCATCCTTCTGTGGTACACCAGCTGCTCGACGGCTTAAAACTGCCCTTCGAGTGTATAAAGAAGCCCAAACACGACCAACAGCATGACCAAAAACAGTTGGGTTCGAGGGGCTGACATTCGGAATAGATTCATACAGTCCTGCAGCTGACATTCCAGCCAAGTCTTCAACATTAGCACTTGATCGAACAATCAAACTATTTCTGCCTGGAAACATTTTGCCTATGTTATTTATGGTCTCTGTGGATGGGTGCTGGGCCGAGACCAATTCCTGGAGCTCATTGCATAATTTATCCAGTTCACCACCTTCCATCTGAGCAGTTTCTAACCGTTTCAGAAGGGATTGAAAAGCTCCCATGCTAGCACTTTCTTTTAGTGCTGACTCCATTGATCCGAAAGGGATTACTGCTCCAACAGGGACCTGAAATGATGCTGGCACCCCTTGGTCACTGTAAACTGCCATCATCAACAACAAACTTTGGTCAATAATCAAGTATATTTACTAGGTTCTGGTGGTTATTGCACATCTCCTTTACATGTTACTTTTCAGTACAATAAGATAAGCTCAGCACTTTTCTCTGCTTTCAGTAAAACTCTTAAAGGGTGCATCTTGGTATATGCTAGTACAAGTTCTTAAAAAAGTGATCCACGACCCTTCCTCAAAAGGTGGTCTTGGATGACCACATCTAATGTCACATCAGGACTTGAGTTGGCTACATATATGGTCAGAATAAAGGAGTTTAGAGAGTAGATAACCACGCATGATTTACTGAGAACACACATTTGACCCATCCACCCATTTCCTTTTGTGCTCTTCTTCAGTAAACCCTTTTGTATTGCTTACATTTGGCACACTAGAGTTGATTGGTATCTAGATCTACTTTTGGGAACCTATGATGTGAAATACAATCATCTCCCGTTTGACATCAGCAAACATTTGGAACTCAACTAAACAACAGCCAAGAGAAAAAAGGCAGAAGAAAATTTATATTAGAAACTTATTCTCAGCTTTAGTGAAATTTAGAATACCTTTTTCAGAAAGTTTTGCCAAAGAAGCCAAGCGACCACAAGCAGCAGCCTTTGCACCAGAAGAGAGAGCATTGGCATCTTCAAGCACTAAAACTCCACTAGAAAGAACCTAAAAAAATAATTCATATCAGCAACGTAATTCCAGTAAGTCGGAATCGAGTATAAATGAATAAGCAAACAAATGAGTACCTGACTGTTTTGAACTCCTGACCAGGAAGTAGACTGAGGTTTAGATACTTCCATTGTGTTTGAAATTCCATTGCTTGAAAGATTTATCACAGGAACATCTTTGCTCTTAATCGATGCGGATGGGAATATATCAACACCAGTAGAAGATGCTTCCAACCTGAAAATTTTCATCAAAATATTCCATCCTAAAAAAAAATGATCAACAGATGAACAAAAATACTTGCAGTTTAGGAATTTATGTAAGATTGTCATATGTTTTCAGAAAATGACCTCACTGATTGCCCATTAAGGTTTTGGATGTGATCAACAATATCTTCATCTTCACATGTCACAAAAACTACCTTTTCCTGCAAATGATTAAAAGACGTTAAGATGTTTATCTATTTTTAGGTGATGAAATCCAAGACTACATAAGTTTACAGCATTAAACTTACTTGTCGAGCCCTAACACCAAGATGCGATAAGTGAGGCATTTCTTGCAGAAGTACCAGACCAACTATGTTACTTCCAGCTGCTGTAACCTGTATGATATGACCACAATCTGACCTTGATTAGATACTAACCATGCAATATCCTACTAAGCTAGAAGTAAGAACAAAGACAAAACAAGAAATAGAGAACCTCTTCATCGCCATCAGCTCTTTTGACAACTAGAATAACAGGTCCTGCGATAGATGATGGAAGAGATCCAGGAACAATACTTTCAACCTAAGTAGCACCATAAATCGCTGTGTCAAGCATTAGAGAATATTGCTTTAAAGTGAAACTAAATAAACTGTAAGTAACCATACATCCTTTTTCAGAAAATTGTTTATATTTCAAGAAACAGATGCTTCCAGCAATCAAATCATGTGAAAAGTCATGATTGAAGGGTATGCACAACTTCATCACTTCTGCCAATCTAAAGTTCGAAAAATACCTGTACAAGAGTTCCTATAGCATCTCCTGAGACAATAACATCCCAACCTTGGGATCCTAGTGTGCTTCTTACAGATTTTAAGAGAAGCGTACAAATTTTTGAGACCTGGAAAACAACACTAAATAGACATTTGAAGTGAAGTAGTCAGATATGTTTGCATCATACCACTTGCATTGCAAGATGAAACAATATAATGATGTGTGAAAGAAAAAAATATATATTCAAAAAAAAAAAAAAAAGATAAAAGAGAAACAAGAGAAAGAGAGCATACCTAGCACGAATCTCAGCTTCAGTGAATGTCCTCATGTTATTCTCGGGTATTCCAAGAGCTTTGCCAAGAATCTGCAATGCCACCAAAATGAATAATCTAGATTAGCCATTTTTATCCAAGAGATCACTCACGGCATCTAGTACACATTAACCTAACAAATCTAACAGTATTGCTGTCTCTAGAAAAGCTCATAGCATCTGGCACACGTTACCTTCCAAGAGTACCTTGGGCACTTTGCTATTGTATTCTCATTACCCTCCAACATAAATCCTCGTCTACTCCTACTTGGCAAAATCTTAATCCTAAGATATGAATCTACTCTGGTTCATATTTTACATCATCTACACTAACACTACAACTAAATGGAAGGAAGCACTCGATCAGCTTATGGATGGACAAGCAAAATGGGTGTTTAGACCTAGTTTTAGAAAGCCAAAAACAACAACACAAAAAGTACACTTACATTAATGCTAGCTTACAAGGCATAAACAGTGCAAAAAATACCATCCAAGGGCCAAAATTTTGTGAATAATAAAGGTTAAGGCAATTTAGTAAAAAGGAACTCTCAACCTAAAAAGAAAATATATACCTGTACTCTCTCGGGAAAAATCTGAAGAAGTGCCTCTGAGAACTCTTCAGTCAACCTCCTTGCTCTGTCAAGAGTAGCCTTCAACCTCAATGCCCAAATTGTTTTTCCATCCTCACTACCTACTTACAAATGAAAATATAGGCGCATAACAAATGTGATAGGCCCCAAATGAAATTCACTTATGCAAGAAGGAAGAAGGAAGAAGGTAACAACTAGCATTCACTAGAAGGGAATAGAAGGCTGAGGTGTCCATTCTGTTAGCTGAGTTGTTTGGGTTGTTATTTTTGAGTGGTCAGTATTATAGGAGTAGTAGCTATAAAAGGGGAAGGTATGGGAGTAGAGAGGGATATAAGAAGAAGAAGAAGAAAGAAATATTGTAGTGGAGAGACCAGGCTCTCGAAATCCTGGAGTATCTCCTAATATCAATACAATACAATGTACTTCCTTCTAATTCTCATATTAGCATCCTATTTTACTTAGAATACTAAGTGTATCTTTCTAATTGCATTTTCTCATCACAAGTTCCTATCAATTTGGTATCAGAGCAAGATCTTTTGGACCTTAATTATGGCTCAAAAAAAATAAAAATAGAAGCACTAGAGGAAAGACTAGAGATGGTATAAGGAGAATTGCAACAGGAATTGACTACGGTACAGGTTGGGGTCCAGAAATTACCTGGTATGGAGAGTCGCCTCAAGGTGATTGAGAAATCTTTGGGATATTTGACAAGCAGGATTGAGCAATTGCTGAAGCAGGACGGTGCTGGGCCTTCCTCATTTAGCGCGAGACCTTCCTCGACAGTGAAGGAGAAAAACAAGCAATTGGAGAGAGAGGTGAACCCTTCTTCTAGCTTAGAATCTCCTTTAAGCAGGAGACACCAATGGAGATGGATAACTCAGAACCGAGGGGGCTACGGAGGTTGGAATTCCCAATCTTCACGGGCGATTATCCGAATGGTTGGATCTTTCGGACTAAGTGGTATTTCACGATGAACCATATGACGGAGATGGAAAAGCTTGAAGTGACAGCAGTGAGCATGGACGGTCGGGCATTAGCTTGGTTTACCTGGATGGAGGGTCGACGAATCTTAGAAAACTGGAATGAGTTCAAGCGGCTACTTCTTACCCGATTTCGACCGCTTCGTGAAGGAACCTTGACGGAGAAGTTCCTGATGATCCGTCAAACTGGCTCGGTGGACGAATTTGTGGAGAAGTTTGAAACCTTAGCGTACCCTCTTCGAGATCTCTCTGATGAAGTGTTGGAGAGCACCTTTCTCAACGGGTTGAAGGAGGAGATTCGGGTCGAGGTGCGACTGTTGCGGCCCAAGTCACTAATGGATCTGATGGAAGCGACCCAAATGGTCGAAGACCGAAATCGAATATTGGGCTGGAATGGGTCGGGTACACATTGGGCTAAGACGGCCCAAACACGGCCTCCCTCACATTCGATGCTCACGAACCCTAATCCCCAACCGTCTCACAGCGCACCTCCATTTCCTACCTCCCCTCACCGCTCCTCCATTCCCTGGGAGAACAAAGGGGTTCCACGGCGGCCACCAGTCACAGAGAGGACCGAATCGACGAGCCACCGTCGTGATGGAGGGCTCAAGTGCCTCACTGAGGCCGAAATTCAGAGCAAACGAGCCCGAGGCCTCTGCTACAGATGCGATGAGAAGTTCGCTCCTGGCCCATCTGTCGAAATTGACAATTGCAAGTCCTCTTGGTGGATGATATGGAGGTAACCGACGCAGACCACAAGTTGAACCTGACAGAGGAGCCTGACCCCGATCCACCATCAGGGGAAACCTTTGAGCAGATAAAGGGGCAGGTAGAACTCTCCCTGAACTCAGTGGTTGGCTTCACTTCCTCGCGTACTATGAAGCTGAGGGGCGAGATAGCTTCCCATCTTAATGGGTACAGGGGATTCAGTATGCACGGAAGGGATTTGTAAGGAGGTGGTGCTCTCCCTCCCAGAAATCGAAGTTGTGGAGGATTTTCTTCCATTGGAGTTAGGCGGAGTTGATGTGATTTTGGGGATGCAATGGCTCGAAAAACTCGGGGTCATGCACGTCAATTGGAAGGCCTTGGTGATGAAGTTTACAGTAGGAATGACCCCGGTTACACTTCGAGGAGACCCAAGCCTTTGTCGAACACAAGTATCCCTCAAAGCACTGGTTCGGGTCGTTCAACACGATGGCATGGAGTCTTACTGGAATTAGGGGCAATGGCCATGGAGGACTAGGGAAACAACAGGTGCAAAGAGCCCCTTCTACCTAGTGTCACGACAATATTAGCACAGTATGCTGCTGTTCTGAGTGTACCCCAGGGATTGCCTCCTCAACGTAACTATGATCACGCCATTGTGCTTAAGGACAAGACTGCCCCAATCAGCGTTCGCCCTTATCGCTACCCTCAAGTCCAAAAAGATGAGATTGAGAAATTAGTTGGGGAGATGCTACCCGCAGGAATTATCCAACCGGGCCACAATACCTTCTCAAGCCCAATTTTGTTTGTCAAGAAGAAAGATGGTAGTTGGCGTTTTTGTGTGGATTATCGCGCTCTCAACCGTGCCACAATACTTGACAAGTTTCCGATTCCAGTGATTGAGGAGCTACTAAATGAGTTGCACGGGGCAGTTTTCTTTTCGAAATTGGATCTGAAATCAGGCTACCATCATATTCGAGTGCGATCACAAGATGTTTCCAAAACTGCCTTTCGGACTCATGAGGGGCATTATGAGTTCCTTGTCATGTCGTTCGGTTTGACTAATGCACCGGCCACCTTCCAAGCCTTGATGAACGAGGTCTTCAAGAGCTTCTTGCGTAAGTTCATCCTGGTTTTCTTCGACGACATCTTGGTCTATAGCAAAACTAAAGAAGACCATGTGAAACACCTCCATATGGTGTTGACTACCTTACGTCAACACTCTTTATTTGTCAATCAGGGTAAGTGTTTGTTTGGTCAGCGAGAATTGGAGTATTTGGGTCATATTGTGTTAGCTTCGGGAGTGGCCGCGGATCCTTCTAAATTTCAGCCATGCAGTCTTGGCCGGTTCCGGTTAATCTCAAGGAACTACGGGGCTTTTTTGGGCCTCACGGGTTACTATAGGAAATTTGTGAAGGGATATGGCCAGATTGCTACTCATCTCACCGATTTACTGAAAAAAAACAGTATGGGGTGGACCGAAGATGCACAGGTAGCATTTTCTAGGCTAAAGGAAGCCATGGTTAGTTTACCAGTATTGGATTTACTAGATTTCACGAAGTTATTTGTTGTCGAAGCCGAAGCCTCAGGGGTCGGATTGGGTGCAGTATTGATGCAGGATCACCACCCAGTGGCTTATTTTAGCCAAGTCTTGGGAGCAAGGGCTAGGCTAAAACCGGTTTACGAACGGGAGTTAATGGTCATAGTATTGACAATTCAAAAGTGGCGGCCATACCTCTTGGGTCGACGTTTTCTGATTCGCACTGATAAAAAAACTTGAAATATTTCTTGGATCAACGCTTAGTGGCAGAGGAGCATCAGCGTTGGCTCTCTAGATTGTTGGGCTACCAATTCGACATTGAATACCGCTCGGGCATCGAGAATAAGGGAGCTGATGCGCTGTCCCGCCAGCCCAAAATTATAAGTGTAGCTACTCTATCAACCTCCAGGGTTACAGATTTAGCAGAGCTACACAAAGAGGTACAACAAGATACCATCTTGGGCCCTATTCATGCCAAATTGTCGGCAAATAGGAAGGACCAGCAGGGTATCAATTGGTGTAGGGACGCTTGGTTTATCATGGTCGGCTGGTCATCCCGTCATCTTCACCCTAGGTTGCGAAATTATTAGAGACTTATCATGATAGCCCGATAGGGGGCCACTCGGAGGTATTAAAAACCTATTTGCGTCTTTCGCAAGATGTGTATTGGGTAGGTATGAAAAAACAAGTTCAGGCATATGTGGCAAAATGTGGGGTTTGCCAACGAAATAAGACAATGGCTCTATCTCCTGCCTGCTTACTTTAGCCCCTACCAATTCCGAATCAGGTTTGGAAAGACTTATCCATGGACTTCATTGAGGGACTTTCCACATCAGAGGGATATTCTTGCATTTTGGTGGTTGTGGACAGACTGAGCAAATACGGGCATTTTCTTCCCCTCAGCAAATATGGGCCATTTTCTTCCCCTCAAGCATCATTTTACTGCCCAGGAATGGCGGCCTTATTTATCAAAGAGGTGGTTCGCTTACATGGCTTCCCTAAATCCATTGTGTCCGATCGTGATAAGGTCTTCATGAGCCATTTCTGGGTAGAATTGTTCAAACTCCACGACACAACTCTCAAACATAGTACCGCATACCATCCTCAAACGGATGGACAAACCGAGGTTGTTAATAGGAGCATTGAGACATACTTGAGGTGCTTCGCCGGGGATAAACCAAGGAAATAGAGTCAGTGTTTACCTTGGGCTGAATTTGGTACAACACATCATTCCACACAGCCACCAACACCACACCTTTCCAGGTGGTGTACAATCGCCCCGTCCCCCTTTGCTCCATCTGGAGGGGCACTCTACTACTAACTCCGCGGTAGAGTCACAATTGCGGAACCGTGATGCTTTACTGGAGGAATTAAAGCAGCACTTGCTGCTTGCTCAAAACCTAATGCGTAAATCAGCTGATCACCATCGTCGGAATGTTGTTTTTGCTGTGGGTGACTCGGTTTACATGAAGCTCAAACCTTATAGGCAACGCTCGTTGGCCCGTAGACCCAATGAGAAGCTAGCTCCAAGGTATTTTGGACCTTACAAGGTACTAGCACGCATTGGCGAGGTCGCATACAAGTTGGACTTACCTGCCACATCCGCTATCCACCCCGTCTTCCATGTCTCCATGTTACGGCAGGCCTTGGGCCGAGAATGTGTGCCTCAGCAGCTTCCTTATCTGCTATCTGATGAACTGGAATGGTGTGTGTTGAACCAGCTGATGTATTGAAATTGCGATACAATTCCCGTGGTCTGTTGGAGGTGCTCATCAAATGGAAAGATCTTCCTGATTTTGAATCCACTTGGGTGGAATTTGATCTAATTCGCACACAATTTTCGACCTTCCACCTTGAGGACAAGGTGAAAGTTCATGGGGGGAGTATTGATAGGCCCCAAATCAAATTCACTTATGCAAGAAGGAAGAAGGAAACTACTAGCATTCACTAGAAGGGAATAGAAGGCCGAGGTGTCCAGTCTGTTAGCTGAATTGTTTGGGTTGTTATTTTTTAGTGGTCAGTATTATAGGAGTAGTAGCTATAAAAGGGGAAGGTATGGGAGGAGGGAGGGATATATAAGAAGAAGAAGAAAGAAATATTATAGTGGAGAGACCAGGCTCTCGAAATCCTGGATTATCTCCTAATATCAATACAATACAATTTACTTCCTTCTAATTCTCATATTAGCATCCTGTTTTACTTAGAATACAAAGTGTATCTTTCTAATTGCATTTTCTCATCACAGGTTCCTATCAAAATGCTTATCAAGAACTAGCACAACCAAGTATCAAATGGGAAAATCTAGAAATATACAAAACTGCACCTTCTCTCTCTGATAAACCTTTTTCTTTCCATGTAAGGAGCTCGTTCACAATAGCAATACATTCCTCTGGCTTCCAACCTGAAAGTCCCAACTGTCGAATGCCAACAGCTAAAGCAGCTAGGGGATCATTCCAAGACCTTACGTTTTTTGATATTGCGTTTTGTGCCAGTGTGGAAGACCCTCCCATTGTTTCAAGTGCATTGAGGAATCTAAAGACAACACAATCCAAAACATAAAATTAAAAAATTAAAAAAACCAAAAAATCATTTAAAAAATTAAAATACAAATAAAACTAGACCCTCTCAAAGCCTTTAATGTAGCATTATTCAAAGTTCATTACTCCAGACAGAAGAAACTAGACTACTCA
This sequence comes from Berberis thunbergii, assembly GCA_003290165.1. Classification (NCBI taxonomy): domain Eukaryota; kingdom Viridiplantae; phylum Streptophyta; class Magnoliopsida; order Ranunculales; family Berberidaceae; genus Berberis; species Berberis thunbergii. The sequence goes on along the minus strand of QNQO01001370.1, from coordinate 31,113 downwards.
AAATTTGAAACATAATTTTGGGAAAAGAAAAGAAAGAGGTTCCAAAGTCATCTTTAATCAGAATATACCTGCTCAAAAGAACAAAGGAGTAGTCCTCAAGGCCAATCTCACAAAGTCGCCACTGTAAAGTACTCAGTTTTCAGATGAGAAAAACACAAATTTCTGCTCTAATTAATAAATAACCGACACACTTGTACCTTACCTTTTGACGCATTGCAATTGCAGTATCAGGAGCATCATTCCTGAGACCACTTTCAAGACCTTGTACAATTGCTGCTCTCAGATCCATAAGAGATTGCAAAGTTTTCACTAATAGATCAACACCCCCATTTCTCAAGAAATTACTGGATTCATCCAATTTGTCTAGACACTGGGACATGCGATTGACCAGGATATAAATATCTGATAACTGATATCAAAGTTAAAATCATCTATCCATAAAAGTTTACTAAGACATTGCAGAATATTATACCTTCTTGCATTCCAGAAATGATCTAAGAGATGATTGGCTCTTTTCATCTAAAGAGTCCTTGATTGATTCAAGTTGTTCAGCAAGGCTACAATACAAGAAAGTTATTATCACCAAGTAATGTACCAAAAGAAACAAATCTGTAGTCACAAAGGTGACTGAAGTATCGTTTTTTTTCATAGCCAAACTAGTAAGACAACATAGGATATTTTTTGTATTCCATTTTTCTCGGGAATTATGCTTTAATGTAACAATCATATCCTCAAGGGAAACAAACAGGATCTAGAAAAGGATACCCCCACGCAACTCTTTCAGACTTTTGGAATGGAAGAAACCATAGAGTTATTAAGGGAAAATAAACTTCTATAGAGCATTTTTCCTCAAGATCAAGTCCATGATCTCATTCTTAGGGTCCTGTCTCACATATTCAGGTGGGGTTCCCTCACTATGACATAACTGCTTTATTCTGGCTTCTTCTCTCATTTGTACTTTTCAATTTTATATACAATACAATGTCTTAGAGCATCTCCTCCCATTAGGTGGAATTTGCTCCCACGAGTTTACTAGCATGGATAACTCCACACACTGACTATAATTTCACTCTTGTCTCCTTCTACTTTGAATGAAGGCCCCCACCTCAATCGTACATTTCCAACAACTTCTCTTATCTTTCTTCAAAGTGGTTTTTTATGAGGTGGCAGAAAGAGTGCCAACCCCCACTTTAAATGCCACCTAAAAATTTTACCTACTCAACCGCTGCAAGGGGGCTGATGGAGGAGCTATTACTAATTAAAACCATGGTTTAGAAAACATTGTGAGGCTACGATTTGAGGCTCGCCTCACTGCAAGGCTTATGATTAACGAATTGAGGCTTACGTCTCATAGGTGTTTCAAAAATTAAATCAATATCAATATCAATTAATCAATATCAATTAATCCAAATGATTGTTATTAAATCACATTGAGTGAGACTTACGCCTCATGCCTCTCGAAAGAGTTATGCCTCAAGTCCCGATTAAGATTTTTTAAACCTTGATTAAAACAAAAGGGGAAGGAAACAACTCCGGCACATCTTATTGAAACCAATCTATAAAAGTGGAACTCTCTTGGGATTGAGAACCCAATATACATTTGATAAAACAAAAAATGCACTTCTATATAGGAATTTTTTTTATCAAGTATTGTTGTTCAAACTCATGTTTAGTGTATATTTACGAACATCGACCCGCCGTCCTAGAGTCAGGTATACCAATGATCAAGATTATATTGTCCTTTAGTGGTCAAGCACGTTAAATAATTTCTGAAAAGTTCCCAGCTTTGTCTTTTACTATGAATCACATTAAAATTGTTTGGAAAGAGTGGAACTTATCAATTAAAGAGAATTAGTAAGTTAGATCTCCTATGACGTGATCTCTTGACTCTGAAAGTGTTATTTGCAGCCACGTATTCGTATAATATTATCATGAACCACATTAAGATAAATGAAAACATTTGAGGGGACAATTATATATCTGAATCTCAAAATAATGGTAGACAATTTTGGCAAATCGGTACCAGTATACCTTCAGATTAAGTTACGTGCCATACCTTCCAGCATTGAAGAAATCCTTCAATTCGTGGTGAAATATTTTGAATTGTTCCACAAATGCATCATTATACTGGCCAGGGTTCTTAGTAATTCTGGCAAGCATTGCCTCTGTAGCAATCAGATCTTCAGGACCCGCATTACGATGAAGCTTGTTCTGTATTGTATGCTTGATTTCTTGCTGTCGAAATAACAACATGTGTTAGTTATGAAATGCTATCCAGAATAATGAACATGAGATCAAATAGTTTCATGAGAACCTTGAGATCGTGAGGGATATCATTGCGATGCGCAATATCTCTTATTCGAGTAAGAGGAACAGAAGCAGTAAACTCTGACTTGAATGAAGGCAGACAAGGATGAATTTTGCGAATCACGAGTACTTCCTGCAGATAATTCAATCAAGAAAAAAATTATTCAGCAACAACACAAATGGTCCAATAACTATAGAAATAAAACATATATCACTATGAAACAGCTTCTGTTCTTATGTAGTTATGTTATCATTAAAGCCAGTCATAACATGCCAACCTGAAGTGTAGTATCTTCCCTGTATGACATTCTTTCCAGTTCACGGAATATGACCCTGGATATCTCAGCATGCCTGTTTGGTCGATGATGACCTCCGCCTTCATAACAAGGAATCTGGCCTGTGTTTATCCACTGCAGGGAAGAATAAGGATGAAGCATTACAGTCCAAACAAGATTATAAAACAGGTCAAAATAATTCAATTAAGACCTTGAGATAGACAGCAGAGTATATCAGAGCTTCCAAGCTATCCCCTCTTTCCATACTTCCAACCAACAGGTCCCGTACTACTTCCAGCTGCATAACAACATAGCAATGGTTGTAAGAGATGTCTCATTACTTAACAAAGATGACATTCTTGTAAAGCACAATAGAAATGTAACAGTGTTCACATCGAATCTTGATTAGAACAAAATAATAATAAACACCATCTCTCACACAAAATGAGCAAAAGGATGTGACATTATCATCCAGTGTACTTTCAAGGGCTTTTAGGCCTTTATTTTTTCCCTTGAGAATTAAGAGGGCCATTTACCAATCAAAATAACTAATTTATCCTTAAATAGACAACATATATTAGGATGAAACTTACTATCCGAAGCTACAAAGCAGATTCAGTGAAAAAACAAAAAACTGAATGTAGTATTTCTACGAAGAAAACCCATACCTTGCGCCACCAATTTGCGCCATGTCGGTCACCTTCCACTATTGCCAAGGCCGAACCTTGGAGGCCACTCGTATCCCACTTCCTATCTCTTTCTCTACTTTTATGCTCATTCGAGCGCATAAACGACACATCCTGCCCTTTCCATTGCTCAACAAACGGACTAGTCACCGTATTCGTCTCGGCTTCAACAACACTAACATCACCATTCCCCATATCAGACCCCTTCTCCTGCACTCTATCAACAGAACTCGAAACCACATCCGATGACATCTTCAAATCCTCCTTGGTATTATTCCAACGACACACAATCTCCCCTCTATCCTGAGGCAACAAGCTCAAATTCAATACGCGATTATCTCCTTCTTCCCAAACCATACCCTTGTCCTTACTCATAATCACAAACTTAAACTCCACCAACTCCTCGCCCTTGAATTCAACATCAATCACCCAACCATTCTCCGTCCAATTCATCTTCTTTTTCTTTTTCCATGATCCAAGTGCACTAGACGACCCTAACATTACAACATGTTCGCCAAATTGAACCTGGTGGTCTAGTCTAAAACCAACCCTAGCTTTTCCTTTCCCTCTTCCGCTGCGCTTCGACATCTTCTCGTCTTCCTCTTCTTTCCTGTACAAAACAAAGTAAAAGTGTTGAATAATTATGTATCAAGAAAACGAACAAGAGAAATGATTGTACCTTTCGATGGAGGTGACGCCGCAGGACATGCGAAAACGGAGATTGTGAGGAGAGGGGAATGAGATTCGAGTGGGACGCTTGTGGAAAGAGGAAGGGTTTGATAACTTGTTACTACCACTACGCCATTGGAGATCCTCTTTCTTGCAGGTGGAGGAGGGGTTCAACACGCCTAGAGAGGCCATAGAATTTTGGATTCTTGAATCTTCGAAAGATCGAAACAAATATATTTTTTTTAAATTGAGTGAGAAGAATTGGGAAGAAGAAGTAGAAAAAAGAGTGACCAGTAACACGTGGGGTGGTGTTATGTAGGCAGAGTCCCCATGCCCGATCTTCCCAAATATCTAGATTTTAGAGTCTGCTTCCTTCTCTACGTTTTGTTTGAATCGTGTATGTTGTTATTCACCTCAATAATTTGCCGCGTATCTTCATGTGGACGAGCATACAGAAAATTAGGGGTGCCGATATCATCTTCCCTTCAAGAGGACATAGAATTATAGATCATCATTAAATTCATATTTTTCATCATTTCTTCAACTTTCCCTCTTTTCCGCTTCCCTTCCTTCTTTGTTGAATTTTTTTTTCAAAATTTCATATTTATTAGATGTATTTTGTAAGCAAAAGAAATATCGAACAAAATACTATTTTTACATATATTTTTGCATGTTAAACTTTTTCACGAAGGTTAAAAGTAATCTCAACAATTGTTTTCCTTTACAGTAACACCATGTGTGTATTGTACCGATAAACCTTCAAACCTTAAAAAAAATCAATGTGAATCTCAAAGTCTTGGAATGAGCATGTTGTTTTGAGATTTGGAAGAAATTGTGTCCTATTAAATCCAAACTGAACTGAATTAGGATTAGAATTTTACTTTATTGAAAATAATCAGTTTGTTCCAATTTGTCAGTGTAGAATCATATGTCATGAAATCTATGAGGGGACCACCTAAATATAAGTTATTCAATCATCAATCCACCATTAGATTTTGTGATCAATGATGAGAATAAAAGTCTCGTGAACATGTAATCACACTCTTTGGTCCCAAAAGCATGTGTGTTCTCATGTTTATGATACTTTCATTCCACTATTGATCACAAAATTTAATAGTGTATTAGTAAATGACTCTCAAATTAGCTTAAATTTAAATAGTCCCCTTATAAATTCTCATGTCATAGAATTCCATGCAAAAAAACACAACCTAAAATCCACTACCTTCATTTTAGTTGAAGTTTTGAAATTTGAAAACAATAACATCCCCCCACACCACCGCCCAATAACGGCTCTTGAATCAAAACAACATGAAACTTGAAACCACATGAAGATCGAACTAGATCCTGCAACTACATGGCGCAGTGTCGTCCTTGTCACCAACTTCATTTCAATACTAAAATACAAACAGGTTCTCTTTCTTTGAAGATATCTCGACAGTAACAGTCAATGGACCCAACACTTTTTAGTAGGGTCTGAACAAAGGGATCAAGCAATTCCTTGAGTTAAGAATAGGTTAGCCTCATGTGCAGGATTCATACACAACACCTCCATCAGGTCATCGTCAACCTAACTGTAAAGGAAATGCCCTTTATTTGTTTTTGTTTAAGCTCTAAGTGAGCATATTTGTATCCAGATGCTAGGGCCGACATGTAGGAGATGGCAGCAGTTCATGATACCAAATGATCTAGAAGTATGCAATTCAAGAAAGCGCGATCTTTGTAGGCAAAGTACAAGTTCTAGTCAATCATAATCACCAAAAGTTCAGATGAAAAAAATAGTAAATGAGCGATCTATAGGAAAGCTAGTTAGCATCAAGGTCACACTTGGAGAAGCTGGCTGAGCGGTATAATAAAATATTGAATATTAGTCAATCTAATCTCATCCGTGGAAAAAATACAATAGATCATTATCAATGAATTCAAAGATTACAACACCTGACACAGTTTAATACTTTAACGACCCTAACTTGATTTAGATTTTATTCTCTTTCCTTCCTCTAGTTCTGTGTTTGATTCAGTAGCAGACAGCTATCGTGAATATCAAATGTACTCTTTTACTTCTCATCACAGATTTGTCTTTGGCTTCTTTGCTCCAGCAACACGCCTAGTCAATGTCCGCATTGTGACAAACTCTTCTGCTGCAGAAGGGTGGATACCAACCTGTACATAACACAAAAATGCATCACTATAAACATCAATAACCAGATGGTGATCACATTAAAGAGAAATGCTGACTGCGAGTTGGGAAATAGACTAACATTAAAGTTGAACTACTACCAGATAATTAATATTGGCCATGAAGCAAATACTAAGTATGTAGTCCCAGGCGATAGGCAAGTAGTCTGCCCTGGGCGCCTAGCATCCAGGACAAAAGGCTACAAGCCAATGTTGAAAAAAAGGTGCTCGCCTTGATTATTATTTTTCTAAACATTTATGTGTTGCCTAGGCTAGGCTAGGCAGTGAGGTCTAGTATAGTTCACCTAGGTACAACACACTTAAAAAACGTTTAATTAGATACCCACCTATGTCATTCCCACTTGACCACTCCAACAGGGGTGTGGAACCATTTTTTTTAATCACAAATCAATAAATTGTATCTAGGGGATTTGAACCCTGCCATGTAGTATCATGGACCACAAATACATCCAAATTTATGAATCTTTCATTTTCCTTTTGGACAGCTTCTTAAGCAGTGTTCAAAAAATCAAGTGCCACCATCATCCGGAAACCAAAAATCTCTTAACAATTGAGATGAAAAGTGCATCAGTATTAGACGAGCAGAAGTTCACACTAAATGAATCTTCACTCGAAGGATTTCTTAAACAATGTTAACCAGATCCAAATTCAACCATCACCCCATCTTAGGTTAGCACCTATCAACCACCCCCATCATTCCTGTGATTCAGGGTGTCACATTCCCCTAACCTTACAGATGTCTAATACCAATTGTAACACCTCGCTACAACTATCCCGACATATAACCATTCCCATTCCTCAGCTCCAATTCTAACAGCCCATTCTATTACCACCATTTTTTTTTTTTTAAATTGGTTTTTTTTTTTTAAACCCTTAACCCTCCCCATCCATGCCGCCGGCCGGGTTCGAACCCGTGACATGTCATACCATCCGCCACACCTCTACCAACTCAGTTGGTACACCTTTGGCCTATTACCACCATTATTATCCCCATGTATAACCAATTCCCATCAAAGGTGTGGAACTTATTATCTTAAATAAAATAAGATGGTGTTGACATGAGGGTAATGTTGGCAAGTGCTGACATCAATGTGTCTAGCCAACTGAGTGTGGCTGGTCTGATACTAATTGTAACACCCCACTTTAGTACCACCACTTCCACCCTGACTTATGGTGACATATGGTGTTGACCTGAGGTGACATTAACCACAAGTCTCAATGACTAAACTATCATTGAGAGGTCAATCCATAGCCCACCAACCCGCCAAAATTTTCGGGTTGGGCACACACATACGCAAATGATGTTCAAAACAAATATTACGTGCATAAAATGAAAATTGGAAGTTCTACAATAACAATTAATTCTTTCTCAAATAAAATAAAATAAAGATACTATTATACTTTGTAGTAAAGTGGGTGGCCTCAAAATGGATGAGCTAATATAGCATAATAAAGGTTTCCCCAAATAAAAAATAATAATAATAAATAAATAGATAAAGGAACTCTACTAGTAAGTTTAATAGTCATAGAGTAATTGGATGTGTCTACAAGAAAGGACAAGATTTTAGCTAAACATGAACTCGAAAGACAAATTTTAGCTTACCGTGCTATCAAACTGTGCCTTTGTGGCTCCACACTTCAGTGCAACAGCAATTCCCTATAAAGTCACAAATAAATATAAGCAAGCCACCTTGGATAAGTGTAACAATTTTGAAATGATCTGGCAAGGTAGAATATTCAATATTTTATAAAAGTCGTATACACAGTAGGGGGAAGTTTGTTCAGACTTCAGACACATTTTGTCTGAAAATTCAAAAAATTAGCTGTTATTGTCTGAATGAGGTGTTTGGTGAGATTTACCTGTAGTTAGAGACTTACCTCTATTCAGAGGTTAGACGTCTAAAAAAAACACACCCTAAGATGATTATTCCTCGTACTACCAAGTCAAAGACATTTGCAATTTTGCATCATTAGTTTGTAAGATTTATAAGAGCAATCAGCTAAATAACCTGTGGGGCATAAAAACCTAAGCCATAACATGGAGAACGATGTAAAATAAAATACTAAGAATGTCCATATATTTTGATAGTATTTATTTCTTATTTCTCCTTGAAGATCTAACATCTGGATTGATCTTACCTAATGGCAATTGTTTATATGGTCCAATTTTGGAATTGCATCATATTTTTGTCAAATAATACTAAAAACTATCTATCTCACTCTATCAATCACTTCGAAAAAAAAATCAGCCAATTCTGCAATTTGAAATCTTTAGTTTCCTACAACTTTATAGCCAGCAGTGAAATGTTAGTCTAAACTTATGACCTAAAAATAACATTTTTTTAGGAATGTCGGAATGAGCTAAGATTTTGTGGGAACTGTTTACATAGTGAGAAAATCATCATATTTCTAAACGTACAAGAGAAATGAATGGTTAAAGACATGGAATGTTGAACCGTAGCCTGAAGAGGATGGACTGGATCCCATGGGATGGCTCTCGCCATATCAACTATGAGGTAAATTCCAAAGAACAGGTGGATTATCTAATAAGAGGTTCTAACATTCGATGAAGCGAGCGAAAAGAGAAAATATGTGGAAGCAGGGATTTTTAACCTCAATGACGCCAATCTGCTTAATGGAGGAGGAATGTGCCCGTGATAGACTATATTTTAATTAAGGTATCTCTGTTTGTGGATAGTCTTTTATATTGTCATTGTAAATTTGTAATAGTTGTTTTCCTTAAACAAAAATCCAAATCATATGTAGTCGTAAATGTTCCAGTTGGCATGCTTAGCATCCATTCCTACTTGTCATTAAAGTCCGGTTCAAGAAGGGTAATGCAAGAAACATCACAGAATGGTCTATGTTGTTCTATGTCAATCTTTTAACAAGTACAAGAAACTTGGTAGATGGGAATAACTGCTGTCATTCAAACTTAAAGATAACATATAACGATTCTAATTTACTAAAACTTCAAACAAGATATCAAGTTTGGTTTCAATTAAAAATGAGAATAGTCCATGCTAGACAAGCGTATGCAATAGGAAAGAAATTGGCAAGAGAAACTTGTTTTTATTCATGTAAGGCAAAAAGAAGACACTACATTGTACCATATTTGTGATTACCTGCATAATTTCAGCTGCATCTGGCCCACACATGGATGATCCAAGAACTTTATCAGTCTTGGCATCTACAATAAGCTTCATCATCGACTTCTCTTGCCGTCTGGAAGTACAAGACAATAACATCATGATATACGAGAACTGACGTGGAAAGAACAGCATAATACCTTCTACTATAATCGACCAATTCATCTAAAACTGATGTTGGTGACACCATATTTTGGGATACAGCTTTAAGAGTTAAAAAATATAGGAGTTTCAATCATGCAAGGCACACAAACATGTCTGCATTATGTCTAAAGCTATCCACAGAACTACCGTCACTGCTCAGTTTTTACAGAAAGAGGAAATTCATTAAATGGAGTTAAGGAACATCACTTAACTTGAGCTGTCACACCAATAACACTGTTCTTATACACACAAGAATCTTCATAATGATAAAACACTAGCTGAATTCATAGCAGGGCTGACTAGACACTAGTTGACTAATTCAATGGTGGATATTCCACATCCACTTTTTGGATTCCTATCGCTTCAAATCCGTGCTATGAAAATCTCAGAAACTCAGGGGTATTTGTTTGCACCAATTATAAGTGAGCTAGCACTTATAAGTTGTGGACCACCTTAATATTGCCTTTGTTCACTGGCACCTATAAGTCGTTAATGGCTATAAGTGGCTTGGTTCTAAGCACCATGGGTGATGCTTATAGACAATTAGAAGTCCCAACTTGTAAGTGGCAAGCCACTTATAAGTGATAAAAACAAACACCCCCTCAGTCAGCTTAAAGCCATATCCTCACAACTAAAGTGAGATTACATACAAGCAATTGTATACCTCGTACTTCAGCTCTATGAACACCACATTATCCATAAGATCAATGATGTCAGCAAAATCAATGGCGACAAAAAATATGACGCCAACAAAAACAGAGACAGAAAAGTGGACTATTCAAAAGAGAACTAGGAACATAATAAATCCACCAGATCCTGTCCGATTTTGCTGACAAAAATATGACGCCAGCAAAAACAGAGACAGAAAAGTGGACTATTCAAAAGTGAACTAGAAACATAATAAATCCACCAGATCCTGTCCGACAAAAAAGGTGTAATTGAAAATGATGGTATAACTTAGCAACGGTTGTCAAATATTAAATAATTCCTTTTTGTTGTTTATTGGTGTCCGTTCCACCATGGAATCAGTGATGTTGATTCAGGTAAGTGGCAATGAAGCTAAGCATTTTGTCTCTCTTTTGGTTAGAGACTACAAAAATGATTTTTTTTTCCTTTTTTGAAATGTTCAATATTTAAAGATTATAGACATGATTATCTGTTAACTCACCTTCCTTTGAAATATTTCATGGCTATAAAAGTTGCCTTACCATCTCTAGTTTCTTGGTTATTGACTAGGCACGTGTGAAGTATTTGAGAAGCTCTACTTACCCAGAGATAGTATTCTTCATTGGATTGAATGTTGATGTAAAGACCAAAATGTCATCATCTGCTTGTTCTACAGCTTGTTGTTCACTGAGGCCGACCACAGAAAGAGGGGGTATACTGCCAATAAAAGGAAGTATGAAGTATCCAGATTACAAGGAATTGATGAACACCTCAAGTCTTCAAGATCATGACATCTCACTTTTCTATAAATAAAAAACTAACCTAAAAGTTTGACAGGCAAACATTTAAGATTCATCATTAGTAAGGAAAGTTCAAAGTTGTAACAACAATTTAAGTGTTTGGTGTATCAATGTAACAAGGATACCCTACACCAAAGGGTGCTAGCTTAGCGGAAAGACTTGTGGCGGATGGTATCACAAGTCCAAGGTTCAAACTCTATCAAATGCATTTAAAATGGTTCAGGGATTATTTGAACACCTCGCTTACCCTTTAAAAAAACAAGAATACTTGACTCGACTAATTAGGAATCCGATACTGGACAAAATCTTCTACCCACTGCATCTTAAACATGCAGACACAATTTTGCGGGTTTCAAGTTCACATGTCAAGTCTGTTAATAAGGAAGAACATAAGGCTGGAGCAGATTGGCAAGGAGAACAAAATTGTAAGTACAGTGGGGATGATAGATGGCATTGTCCTTCAGTTCATACGTATGACTGTATGAGAAATTGATTGATTGGTCTACACTCGGAATATGCCTTTGTTCTTTTCTACGATCACTGCAGTTCCTAAAAAGTGTTACACAGCCAAAATTGACCTTGTTTCAATTAGGAAAAAAAAATTGTTAACTTTTACATAGCTTAAAAAAGGAAATACATGAGATGATATATGCTCTACATAACATACAACACTTGCAACAAATAATATGTTTGTCACCATTTTCAGAAAGTGTTAACCAATGGAAGAAATCGTTACCAGAACACTGCACAGGGTATATCCTTGTAGTCTGGTTTAGTGGGTTGCCCACCAAAAAGTGTTTTCTGTAAGCAATATAAAACGGTGACTTAGTTTATAATAAATACTTTTTAGGCTTGTTTTTAATAACAAGAGAAACATTATGAGCCTACAATTCATGTGAAAGATTCCCCCAAAGATTGACATACCGAGAAGCAGGTTCCCTCCATTAATGCCACAGGAGTGAGATTCACTCGGTTTGTAACATCACCGACAGCCCATATACTGGGGACATTGGTACCAGAGTACTCGTTTACCTGGTATAATAGGGATCTAATCAAGTTAAGTTACCCTGAGGGTGCACAATCTTGTTACGAATTAGTGATAAAAATATATTTGCATAAACGAGCTTTTCTGCACCCATCACTCCTTAAATGCAGCGTCACGTTGACATTGAAGCCATTATGTTAACTAGATGAAGGGTCAATTATTTAAGCTAAAAATAGATACCTTCACTGCTCCAGCGTTATCAAGCTCCACACCAACACTCTGCAAATTCAACCTCTTTGTGTTAGGCATACGACCTGCAACCAAAGACAGAACATTATGATCAAAACTTATTCACCAGATAATACAAGCTGATAAAAGTTTAATGTTTCTTGGACAACGAGAAGTTCATAAAATTTGACAGGGAATAAGTTAACTCCAGCATGAGCAACCCTTGTTATAAGAACTGAGCTGAACATTACCAGTGGCAAATAGCACAACATCAGCCATCAATTCATCTCCATGGTCTGTGCGAACTTTAATGCCATCCTCTGTTTTAATCAACTAAATCAAAATAGAAAAGTCACCATCAAATTGCAGGTTTAAGACTTTAAGCATATCACTAGAAGAAAAATACATTAAAAAAAAAGGCTAAACAGGACAAGATATTGTAATGCACATCATTTATGAAACTACCTCTGTCAAAGTAGCCCCTGGGTGCAACTTTATTCCCCTGCCTTCCAAATTTTTTGCTACTATCTCCCTCATTTCATCATCAAAACCTCTGCCAAAAAGTTATTCAAGTATGATGAAACAAGCAATACTATAGAATAATGCTGATTACAGCAGGATTCCACAGTATGGTTAAATTTAGATAGACTATCATACCCTACTCATATCATATCAAATTAATTTCCTAAAATATAGCTCACTAGGGCTGTGTTGGTTCAAAAGAAAAGTTCTCCAACAAAATTAGCCTAAGGGAAAGGAGAGAAAGGGGGAGAAAGAATGGACAACATGAATTTGATGATGTTCTTTATCATCTGCTTTTTCACGAGTAAAGATTATTTTCCCAAGAGACATGTCATCTTCATGTAGGATGGAGACACATGGATCACCCTTGTTGAGCCTATACAAAAAATAACAAATAAATAAACTATGCAACCTATCAGTTTTTCACATATTTCTATTTATTCCACGACCTTATTAATTATACAGTTACTCCGTTGTTCTCATGAACTATAATACACTTAGTCTCTATTTTTCTATGGTTACTAGTGTACAAGCTGTGTCGTTGGCAAGACCATACTCTTTCGACATAGTATGTACCCATGCCATTAGCACGAGTACAATGTCATGCCTTCAGCATGACACCCTGGTCCTTGGGTCGTGCCTTTAGCACTCTCCAAATAGATCACTAAATTACCAAATATGAAAACAAATTATTGCTTACCAAAACATTGATTAATTATGTTTCTTCTCATCGATCTACTATTATAATTTATTTATACGCATCCTCATTATAATATACTATTTTCCCCTTCTCTTTGTTGGGATTCTGCTCCCTGTCAATTTGACTGTCCTAACTACCCCAGCTCAATAAAGCAATGTTATTCTAGAGGATAAAAAAAATGTTTACTTTGATTTATTAAGATGATCAAACTAAAAATTGCTATTGGATCTCTGTCTTCATTGGGCTTAATTTATAGGCTTGTAGCCAGAATTTTGCCCATATGTAAGATTAGGTTAAGCTGGCTTTATAAGAGAAAATGAAGCATTCTTGAAAAACCAAAGTCTCGAAGAGGGGCATTTAGCAATTTGGTGAATGGGGATGGAATGAGCATTTCTAGGATTTGGTGAAAGGGGGGAGGGGCAATTTTGGAAGTTTACAAATTGGTAGGGGCAGTATCGTAATTTGGAGAATGGGAGGGCATTTTCGGGATTTAGTGAATGGGGAGGGTAAGTTTGGAGTTTTGCGAATGGGTAGGAGCAGTATCGTAGGGGCATTTTCGTAATTGAGCGAATGGGGGGGGGGGTTTGTCCATAAAATTTAAGATATAACGTGGCAATTTTTACATGTCTTTCTCACATAGTGTGCTTCATTGGAACCCACTTAAAGAAAAACAAATTTCCATAGTCATTTGTTTTTAATGAGTTTTGACTTTTCAATCCCTATAAAAATGTTTGTACATTTTTATTTTTCAACTTGGGACTCGATCAAACACGCAAGTCACCAGAGATGACTATGAAAGTTCATTTTCAGGTTGGTATTTTGGTGCAATAAAAAAAGGGTGGCAGAAGGGACGAATTGATTTTATATTCATGTGTTGCTCTTTGTTTAAAAATTAGAGAAAATAGAAAGATGGTGACAGGAAGAGAACTGATATTACACTCTATCTTTGTTTACCCGGCTACAGACAGATACACATGTGGAGTTGTCAGTAATAATGGAAGGCGATACAAATTCTTTATGTTTTGGAGGGCGTTTTCGAGGGCAGTTTCGAGATGTCAGTTGAAACCACGCACATACAACCCAGCACCCTCCAATTGTCGTTATAGATAGATATATACCCAATTAATAAGGGGTTGTTTAAGGCCCATCACTTTTTTGTTTGCAATGTTCCATTATTTTGTACTATATCTACAATTGCAATTGACGAGCTATCTGGTTGTATGTGCGTGGTTTGACAATCTCGAAAATATCATTTATGTGTTTTATATTGTATCATGGGTGGGTGCTTTGGGCAAGTCCCAAGTTAAAAAATAAAAATGGTATTGTTGTAAATTTACAAACATTTTTTACGGGGATTGAAAAGTCAAAACTCATAAAAAAAACAAATGACTATGAAATTTTTTTTCTTTAAGTGGGTCCCAATGAAGCACACTACATGAGCAAGACATGTAAATGTTGTAACGTTATATCCTAAATTTTATAGACAAACCCCCCCATTCGCTCAATTACGAAAATGTCGCTCCCTCAAAAAATTACGATACTGCCCCTACCCATTCGCAAAATTTCAAACTCATCCTCCTCATTCACCAAATCCCAAAAATGCCCTCCTATCCCTCTCATTCTCTAAATTACAAAAATGCCCTTCCTCGACAAATTACGATACTGCACCTACCCATTTTCAAAATTCCAAAATTGCCCCTTCCATCCTCATTCACCAAATTGTTAAATGCCCCTCCTCAAGATTTAGGTTTTTCAAGAATGCCCCAACTTTTCTCTTATAAGGTCAGTTCAACCTATATGGGCAAAATTCTAGCCCACAAGTCTATAAATTAGGCCCAATGAAGACAAATATCCAATAACAATCAAATTTTTTTGTTTGATTATATTATTAAATCAAAGTAAGCATTTTTTTATCCTCTTGAAATAACACGTTTTATTGAGATGTGGTAGTTAGGACAGCAAAGCCCCAGTAAACAGAAGGTGAAAGTAATATATTATAATGATGATGCGTATAAATAAATTATAATAGTAGATCAATGAGAATGAAAAAAATATAATTAATCAATGTTTTGGTAAGCAATAATTTTTTTTTCTTATTTGGTAATTTAGTGACCTATTTGGGAAGTGTTGAAGGCACGACTCAAGGACTAGGGTGTCATGTCAAAGGCATGACACTGTACCGGTGCCACTAGTACCGCTGGTACACTAGTCTATAGTAATGTTTGTATGTGACACCTAAATGAATTCCAGGATTCAAATCAAAATCAAAGGTTTATATATACACATGTATATGTCACAACCAGAGGAGAATGCAAAACATTGTAACAGCAAATATGACCCAACTTTTGATAAATAAAAGCCTCAGTTCAAACCTCAATGGAAGATTTTTTCTGTAGAAAAGGTCAACATTAACACCCATCCCCCGCCATATCGATGCAAATTCAACAGCAATGTACCTGCATAACGAGGATATGAATAAACAAAAAGGTGAAATAGAGACGGAATCATATCAAGAGATTAGATGGTGAATTTGTAACTTACCCTCCTCCTAGTATCACTACTCGTTTAGGCAATTCTTCCAAACTCAAAGCCTCGTCAGACGTAATACCCAATTCCTATAAGACAAGGTACACAAAAATGTGGATCGGAAAAACAATAATAACTTTCTGAAGCAAAATCTGATACTATGACCAAGAGTTAATCAAAGCAAACACAATCTATTCTCCGATCAAATAACTTATAGGTTCCTTCAAAAAGAATGTTCTTAGGTATACAACTACATCAGGTTTACAGATTCAAGTTGATTAATTTCATAGGGAGAATGTTCAAAGGTATACAACTACATCAGGTTTGCAGATTCAAGTTGATTAATTTCATAGGGAGTTGATTGGAACCTATAAAAATTTGAGGGATATTTTCTTTTTTAAACCAGGAAAACTTGATTTCATTGAACAAGGAAAAACCAGAATAAAGCTTGACAAAAAAAATCAAGGCGAGTTTATTTCTAACAAACAACATTAGAAATTAAAGAATAAAATGCCTCCAAAAAACATAAAAAAGAAACTATTCTATACCAATCATGGCCTTCCCAATCACACCAAAATTTTCCCCCGTGAAACAAAATTGTTTGAAGGTCACTGACGATTGCTGATTTTTATTAGAATTTAGAATAATATGAAATTTGTTTTAAAATAAATATATCCCTTACTATTGGTGAGATCCATTGCAATTAAATGGTTTTTTATACCATTTTGTGTAAGTTGAAATCTAAACATTGTTTTTATACTTAACTGCATCAATTCGTCCACTAATAGATGTTGTATTATAAAGAAATTGACAGAATTTACCTGACCAGGGATAGGAGGCCGCTGAGCTCTGCTCCCAGTTGCTATCAATATATGTTTTGCAGAATAAGAGATTTTTGTGCCATCTAGTTGTGTCAACTCAACTTCATGAGGACCAACGACCTTTCCCTCACCTTCAAACATTTTCACCCCAGCATTGGATAAAAGTCGCTTGTAAATGCCATTTAATCTGATAATTTCCTGTGTCTGCAATATAAACAAGAAATATACTTGAATACTTGATGATGGAGGTATTCCTGCTTCAAGCAAATGCCCAAATGCTGCTCATATCTTTCAAGACAAAGCTAATAAGTTGAATAAATATCCTCTTGGAATGAGTTTGTAAAATGTCTGTATATCATGGCACTTTGACACCCACAATCAACACTTAAGAGTCTCACACAACATTTGACATCAAACTCACGAGTTTATTTGTTTAGAACTTATGAAATCAGTCCTACCCCTTTATCAAACATGTTATATACCTGCAAGAAAATCCCACATTCATATTCTCATTCAATATAATCTGTTAAGCATTTAATTTCTATATGACAATAATTATATTATTCAAATTTGTATTATAGGAAGTAATGTCGACCAATCCGTCTATATCTATAGATTAACTAAGATTTTTTATTATCCACAAAAAAAGACAAGATATGGAAGAAGAAATATGTATAACTTGCTAAAAGTAATTTTTATAAATACATTTATAACCCTATAAATTAAAGGAAACACATGAACTGATACAAACCTTGTTATGCAAGAGCTTTTTCCAGTCAAAGTCAATTTTTTCATTTAGTTGCCAGCCATAGTTCCTTGCATCCTGCGAACCAGAAACAATAAAAACGATAAATCTAGCATGCCAGTAACCATAAGAATACCAAACTTTTCTGAATCATTTTAGGAGTAAGTAATTAGGATAATGATATAGTATGTAAATGTATAGACGTAAAGGTTAAATTAAATTATAAGTCAAATAAAGATTTACAATGACAACTCAAAAACAAAGAAATGTCTAAGCAGTGAACATGGGTACCCCACAATAATCTAATCTAATCTGCATCAGAGCAGCTGTCCTTAACCTCCATCCCTGTGCTCATAGCCTTTAACCCAATTTCTTCATCCGCTAATCCCCACTGCGCTTGACTAGTTCCTCCACAGGTTTACTAGAGCTATATGGTTGATTTTCCAGCCAACTGTTTGTAAATCTATTGGTTTCGCGGCGTATGATATACCATCTTGGCCAGTTGCATTGAGATCTATAATCCAATAGTTGTTTGCTATTTTTCTTAGGGTATTTCTTACGTGTTTCTTGACATTTGGAATACTTGGTTGTAAGTAGTTACAAATGCAAATGCACTAGCTCATTTTATATTCTGATTTTCTGAGAATTGCTTCAGTGATTCACATAATATTTGCTAGGACTGATATCAAAAGAAAATTCACTCTTGGCAGGATCTAATGAACTTCACCCACCAAAACTCCACCTTGAAATTTGTTTGCTTTGTACATCCAAATAAATGACTTTCTGCCATATCATACTTATAATATCATATGTTTACTCAGAAATTTCCAAATAAATATATATACATTCACCAAGCCATAATCTTATGGTTTTGACTTTTTACTGCAATGACTCTACAAGCATCAAATACAACTTCATTGTACGAAGATTTCTCAAGAAGAACTCCTTTTTGAGAATGTGTAAAATAAAGCCTAATGAAAAACATGCCAGAGTCACATATCTTCTACTTTAACTGCAAATGCAACATATATTTCCATGCTAAGGCTACATCCTCACCTCGAGCTCACCGCCAAAAGATGCTCCGTAAACCAAAATCTTCTTAGGAACACAACCACGAATAACACACCTGTAATTCCATGGTTAGGAAACACTATTACAAATAATAAACAAGATGGATGATACATAAAAGGAAGATTAATGGTATAGAGAAACTTTATCTTGCATAACAGGATAAACTTTAAGTAAACTTATGAATTCGGATTAATACTTTCAAGGCAGAGAGTGATACTAAAACTATCCCTAAATTGTGCACGGTATGTGCCAACCAAGGGGTTCGAAACTTAGAATATCCATAAAATATCAAGGAATCCCAAGCAACCGTAAAGAAGTGAGTATTACTAATAGATATACTTCTTTTGGTTGCCAAACTCTAATAATGTGATAAGGGAAAGCCAAATGAAAAGATGTTCCGTTAGAAGTGGATAAATTTAAAAACACAAACAAGACAATGATAATACATATGAGACCAAAAAATACCGATAAAAACATAAGAATATTGAAAACTTACGTCCCACCAACTCCTCCAATGACCTCCGAGCTAATTGGATGGAATGGAAGTTCACAAATCGCAACCTAGCAACATAAGCACCACAAGGTTTGTCAGTACATAAATGGAACAAAAGCATTAAAATACACTTCAGTTAAACTAATACATATCCAGAGGATAGTCAAAACTAAATTCAGATTTAAGACCCCATCAGGATCAGCTCAAATTGCAATTCACTCTTACTCAAGTCCGAATCAAACATAATCATCAGACAAATGAAAACACTTTTTGTAATCATGTTTTCGAACTAAAATTTTCTCAATTAAAACCAAAACCTAGCGTGATCAGAACTTAACCATTTAACAAGAAAACAACGCAAACCACTACTTAAAAACTAAAGAAAAGCAAGAAACCACCTTGGCTCCAAAACCTGCAGAGGTTCTTGAAGCACGAACGCCTCCACTACCAGCTCCAATCACAAAGAGATCGAAATCGAAGTGCTGTTGATCATCTTCTACTGCTCCGTCTCCTTCTTTCCCATCTATCAACATCTTCCTCGACATTGTTTTCCGTACAAAATCTGCATCAAAACACCAATTTAATCAGAAAAAAATCGATCTATCGGAAACGATTTCAAAACAGATCGAGTTGAATCGTAGTTCACTTCATACAGAGATCGAATGAATTCCGATTTCAAGAAACTCGTTAGGGCTTTTGGTCTGAATGTGTGTATCAGATTCAAATCAATCGTCGTCACACGTTCAAAAGCGAAGAGAGAGAGTGACTAATTTATACCCGTTTTGAGGTTGATTTGATTTCGACTCAATATTAAAATCTAGACAACAAGAAAAGAGTTCTGGACCGTTGATATGTGAATGATTTGCATGGAGATCTATGTGGAGCTTACATATTTTAACGGCCGATGGCTTACTTTATAGGATGGTCAAGCTTACGAAATGTTTGTTTGGATTGGGTACGAAATCATGCAACTTTCTTCCAATTGCATAGGATTTGGCATGTATGTAGTCCAGAAGTACAACGCCATTCATTCATTTTGGCCCTAATCATGCCAAGCATATCTATCTAACATTTTAAAGTGCCTTTTTTTCTATCTAACATTTTAAAGTGCCTTTTTTTACTGTTCATGAACAGTAATTTGTGGCTCTTTGTCCTACGTGGCAACAAGTTATGTAATGGCAACAACTTAAATCAAGAATCTCTCCCCGCACGCAAACTCATGAAATCAAAAAACTCAAACTCACTTTCCCTCCCACTCTCCACCTCTCCAAACTCAGACTTTCCCTCCCACTCTGCACCTCTCCAAACTCAAATCCTCTCATCTACTCTCCACCTCTCTAAACTCTGCTTCTCCATCTCAACACCTCTCTGCTTATCCATCTCAAATCCTTTCTGCTTCTCCATTTTCTCCTCTGCTGCGTGAAGGAGTCCCCTCTCTGCTTCATCTTCTCATCTGCGTGTTTTGCTGCGTGAAAGTAGTACCTCTCAACTCCAGTTCTTCTTAAGAGGTATATTCAAGGGTCAAATCAGATCCAAAGAATACCTTATCTTTTATGCTTCTTTTATTCTTTTATGCTTCGAAATGTTCCAGATTTTTGATTCTATTCGCCCTGGTATTCAGTGCCAATTCAAATTCTCACTGCCATGTACATTGTATAACTTTAAATGTGAGATTTCCCACATAAGGTTGTTGGTAGAGAGTTAGTCAGTATTATAGGTTATGTCTTATAACCCATGTTAGTAGGTTGTAAGCATCTCTTAAGAGTCAGTCATTTTCTATTTAAAAGCTCTTTGTTTGATGAAATTCCTCTATGATTAAAGGTCATATGATTAAAGGTCATTAGATTTAAATTCCTCTATGATTATTGAGTCCAAAGGGACTAAGGGAGTTCTAATGGTGATCTTGATTTAAAGTGTTGTCGTCTGGATAGTGATGGTTTTGATTGTTGGACACACCCACACCTCTTATCTAATGGTGTGGCCTTTTTTTAATTTATGATTCCTCATTGGTTCAGTTGCATTCTCATAAGAAGAGGTTTATGATATCTCTTCAGCCCAGTTGTTTGAAATTGAGTGTTTGAAAAAATGTACATTGAGTGTTTCAATTTGTTTAAGTTCTTTTGGTGCATTGAGTGTTTCAAATTATTCAAATTGTTTAACTTCTCATAACAAGACGTTCAAATGCAGGCTTGAAGACTGTTTCACAAGTCCTTCATCATTGATCCTCCCTCACTTTTCTCTTATCTTTGGAAGGTAAACATACTTGCCTTCATTTTATTTGTTGTTATAAAGTAGTAAATCATTGATTTTATTTGTCTAAGGCTGTAGTGTTGTAGATGCACAAACTCTGAACAAACTCTACTAAATTTTGAAATGTCCATTTTCTTTGATTAAGTAATGGTCGGGCTATAAGGGTATTATTGGGTTTGTAATCAACTCCATTTCTTTTTCTATTTAAAAGCACAATATATGTTTGATGAAATTCCTCTTTGTGGTTGCTAAGGTGCTTTGAAACACTCAACTCTCCCGCGCTCACAAATCTCTCTCATCTTGCAACTCCTCTCACAAATCTGTGAATCCCTCTCTCACGCAGTAGCAAATCACTCTCTCACGCAAAAACACTTTTCATTCATCTCTGTAAGTAACTCTCAATTCTCTGTTAGTAACTCTCTTTCTCTTTGAACAAATCCTCTTTGAACAAATCCTTTGTTTCTTTTTTGAACAAATCCTCTATTTCGTATTAGTTATCTAAGAATTGATGCACAAAGTATGTATCGTATTTGGTGACGCAGGTATGCTTCGCAGCTCTTTGGTCATGCAGCTCTTTGGTGACGCAGGTATGTTTGATGAAAATCCTCTTTGGTTATGTTCCTTGATTTTTCTCTGTGTTGATAAGTAAACACAATGACTTTGGGGGAACATGAAGGTGGTGATGTGAAACAATCATCACTGAGTGCAATAGCTGCAGCAAAGAGCATAAGTGAGGAAAATTCCATTTCTTTGTTATTGGCAGGTTCGGGTGGGCAATTTGTGTGGTTTGTGATTAGGTTTGGGTTAGGGTTTTTGGTTTAAAGTTTTGGGGTTTACTGGGTTTTGATTGTTGAGGTGTTATGGTTTTTGGTTTTGGGGTTTTTGGTTTGTGATTGTTGAGGTTCACACCCATTTAAGGTTTGTTTGGTTGAAATTGGGGTTTGTGAACTTCATACCCATTTAAGTAGTGAAGAATTGATGCACATAATATGTTTGTTCTATATTTCGTATTAGTAATCTAAGAATTGATGCACAAAATTTGTTTGATGAAATTCCTGTTTTATGAAAATCCTCTTTGAACAAATTCTGTTATAAAGTAGTGAAGAATTGATGCACAAAATATGTTTCTTATTTAATTCGTATTAGTTATCTAAGAATTGATGCACAAAATATGCACAAAAAATGGGTTTGATGATATTCTATTTGAACAAAGTATGTTTCTTCTTTATTTGAACAAACTCTCCTAAATTCTTCTTTATTTGAAATGTCCATTTTATTTGAAACTATCTTCTTTATTACTTGACTGCCGAACAATGACAGACTTTATTTGCTGTTCTGCGTTATCTGTGTCCATTCAAATGCATTGGCTCCATTCAACAATATATCTGCGTGTTTGATGAATTATATCTGCGTGTTTGATGAAATATGCGTTTTGAAATATATCCCCATCAGTCCCCCAATTCCATTTACTCCAGCACCTATATCTGTGAATAACCTCAGTTCTGCATTTTTTATGCATGCACTACTTTCCTTTATGTTATGAGTAATGTTTAATGGCCCCATTCTATTTAATCCTTTGAAATTTGTTCCCTGTTTTCCAGTTTGACATGGATTTATGTTTTCCTAGGTTGGGATGCATCACCTTTATACAAATTTTGATGTGGCCAAATCTAGAGAACTATAGATAGGTTGGAAAGTTGTCCCATCTTTTGGTAAAATGGAAGGTTGCCAGGCTTATGTAGGAGCCTCAGTTGATTGTTCTATTTCCCTTCTGGAACAAGAGGATTAGTTTAAGTTATTAGATATGGTGCATGAGTGTGTTTGTCCTACGTGGCAACCATTATTATGTTTATGGCAAACTTAAAACAAAACCTCTCCCCCCGCGTACAAACTTAAAACTCAAAAAACCAAAAAACTCTCCATTTCAAACTCATACTTTCCCTCCCACTCCACCTCTCGACCTCTCTGCTTCTCCATTTTCTCCTCTGCTGCGTGAAGGAGTCCATCTTCTCCTCTGCTGCGTGAAGGACTCCCCCTCTCTGCATAAAGGAATCTACCTCTCTGCGTGAAGGAGTCATCCTGTCTGCGTGAAGGAGTCAACCTCTCTGCTTCACCATCTTCTCCTCTGCGTGATTTGCTGCATCAAGCAGTACCTCTCTGCGTGATTTGCTGCTTGAAGGAGTCCACCTCTCTGCGTGATTTGGTGCGTGAAGGACTCCATCTTGCTCTTTGTGTTTTTGATGGGGTAATCAACTCCATTTATTTTTCTATTTAAAAGCACAATATATGTTGAGTGGGGTTGTCTGTGAATATATCTGTGTCCATTCAAATGCATTAGCTCCATTCAACAATATATCTGCGTGTTTGATGAATATATGCATTCTCTCTTTCAATCCCTCCCCAAAGTTATTAAAAGCTACCGGCACCTGCATGTTAGTGAACTACTCTAAAATCTGTGTTAATCTACTCTAAAATCTTAAAGCTTAAGTTACATTGTTAGTTTCTTTAAACCTTTGTGTTATGATAACATTACATGCATTCCTTTGTCTCCATCAAAGTCATCACTGTGCCCCAACAACATGACCTTATCATGGCGAGTAAATAAACTATTTGATATCGTTACCACTGTAGACCCCTCCGTTACATCTATCAAACCATCTGTGCAATCGGCCAACGAACAATGGTACCCCCATATCTTACTTGAGTGTCTGATAGTTATTCCATCACCGTCTTATTGCTTAGGTCCCTTTGATGGTACACAATCACCCATATCAATGCACATTGTGTACTATAACATTAGTCACAGATTCGATGGATAGACAACCCTAAATGGAATAATTAGTCAATGGAAGGTAAAAGACTTTGTTGGTGCTGTATCTTCATATATTCTTCTAAATTTTATCAGATAAACAGTACTTACGGACGTTTACTATGTTGTAGTTGACAACTTCTATGAAGTATTTTCAACATGTTTTCAGGAAATCATGAAATCCGATCAAAACTAAAACTTACGGAAGAACTGAGGCATTTCCAGATGCTTATCCTACTCATCCTTCCAATTTGTCAAAGGGACGAATATAGTGCAGCATTCGCGACTGTCTATATACTGAAAGTTTCAGTATTTTCATCCAAGTTGGATTGAGATCACCTTTTCCTCCTAACACATCCATGAACTTCTTCCTATCTGGAGCAAGTTTCATATCGACCTGTAATTTCGCGACTGTCTATATAATGAAAGTTTCTGTATTTTCATTCAAGTTGTCTGATGAAAAATAAATATTAATGAAGTTGCATGGGGTTGGTTGTTAATCTGACTTCGATTGTGCCTTCTACATACTTCCATGACTTTGATTGTGCATTATGCAATGCATACTTCCATTTGGTAGTTGCTTTCATGGGTAGCACTTTGAAATTGATGTAATAAAGTTTTATACTAGAGTTCCACTGTTTTGAAAGCCCAACATAAAGTTTTGCAAAAAGGTACTACTTATGTTAATTGTGTGTTCCAAGATTTGCTGTTTTGAAATTGATATAATCAAGGTATGCTGTTACATTGTGTTCCAATTGTGCTTTTGGATTTTGATCCTATTTCGTATGGGAACCATTTGTGCATTTGTCCATTATTATATTTCATTATGTGCCATGTTTCTCTGCCATTATTATATTTCATTATGTCCATTTCATTTTGCTTTATTACTTTGAAATTGATCATGCATATTGCAGGTTCTCTTCCAAAATGATTCTCCCGCAACTTTACTCGCACGTGTGATTGGTATCATAGGTCCCGCAGCTCTTTGGTCACGTAGCTCTTTGGTCACGCAGCTCTTTGAACAAAGTATGTTTCGTCTTTGTTTTGATTTGATCCGACTGTTATTTGAGTTTTTTGTTGATTTTGGAGTTTTGTTGAAGAAAGGATGATTCGTGGATTATCTAAGGTTTAAGAAATTTTTTTTGATTTTACTTATAAGTCTCTTTGAACCAAGTTTTGTTGGATTTGATGTGGAAAAAGTATTATAGTGTTCAATGGTTTTAGTGGGTTTTGTGACGCACTTTTCTCTTGATGAATGTAATTTTTTCTGAGTGTTGACAAATTGAGTTTCTACTTTATTTGGATTTACAATGTGATGTGAATCATTATCAGATTATTCTGGTAACTTGGGCTTGGCTCTTTCATTCCAACCTGATCTCACGGAGGGTGAAGAGGAAATTAATAAATATATTGCCGCGCTTAAGGAGGGGCTCCATCGACAGGTGCCGCACATCAAACTTTTATAAGTGCTTGGGCTTGGGGGTACATTACGACGTTACCCGCATGAAAGCCAAAGTAAAAAAACTAAAAACACAACGCGGACAGCACCCGCAATATCAGTTTCGCAGCCATTTAACACGCAGCACTACGCGCGTTCCTGCGACAAATCCTAACGCGTGTCGCAGCATCTCAGCATGTCGCAACCTAATCAAAACAAAAACAGAACAGCAGCATCAGCGGCAACGCAGAAGCAACAGCAGCAACAGCAAATCCGCGGAGCAGCAGCATCAAAAGCAGCGCAGTAGTATCAAAAGCAGCGCAGCAGCAACAGCAAATCCGCGGAGCAGCAGCATCAAAAGCAGCGCAGCAATAAACGCAGTGCAGCAACAGCAGCAGCTTCCGTTCTACGAGTCTCTGCAGCAAATTGCTCTGCCTCCCACTCTGTTCTGCAGCGCCTAACAGGACACACTGGCCTGCCGAACACACTCGGACAGCACCTGAGTTGGACCGGCAAGACGCGCCTCTGCCGACTGTCAGCACCGCACCAGCAGCTCCTGGCCATTCCTGCGCCCAAGCTGAAATTACAGCAGCTCAATGTACCAGCAAGTATTCTCCAATTAATCAATGCAGTCCAGCCCTCGCAAGTGACCCCGCACAGTGCACCCATCACTGTCCTGTTTCACAAAGCTGGAAGCCAATCGCCACAACAGATCGCAGCACCAGCTGATCGCCATAAGTCCGCAGCCGGACTGCCCATACGCAACGGATCACCCCAACATGTGATGTTTGTGGTTTGTTGTGATAGGGGGTTTTCCTAGCGCCTCTACGTTTTTATCAAATCTCTTCTTTTTTCACTTTTGGGTTTCAATAGCAAAAGAAATTTGGGAAAAATGTTGTCACGGGTATGTGGAATTTGGTCTATTGTTTTGATGGGTAAGTTGAATTTGGTTGAATATTGAAAATTTTGAGACTTTATATTGCAAAGGTTAATTGTTGAATTTAATTGAATGTTGTGATTGGGTATGTTGAATTTGGTTGAATGTTGCAAATTTTGAGATTGTTGAATTTTGATGGTTGAGTATTGCAAAAGTTTATAAAGATTTAAATAGGGTATTCACAATTTCATGGTTCTGGATTTTTTTTTTCATTTTCCCTGAAGTTTGATTTTTATGATGGAATTCAAAAAGATTACCATCCACAACAAAGGCATCCAAAAAGGTTCAACTCTAAATTGTTTCTTTCTTCCTTTCTATTTCATCGGAAACATTACATTGCATCGGAGCTGTTCTTATTCAAGACATCTGGAATTCTCCTTTCTTGATTAAGGAAACCAGCAATCCAAATGAAAACTTTTCTGTGGTGTATGTCAACAAAGGATTAAAAAATCATTTTCCTATTCTACATGTGTTGCGGTCTATCATTTGGGTCAGTATATCAGTTGGGTCAATCTATCAGTCTATCAGTTGGGTCAGTGAACTGGAGCTTGGACTGTCTTGCGCGCAAGACGAGTGCAGTCTGGGTTCAGGTGCTGTATGGGACTGGGTGCTATCTGCAGGAACAATATTTTTGCTCCCTGTTTTTCTATAAAACAGTGGATGCTAGGCTGAGACAGGCCCTGCGAATGGCCGGTTTTGGCTGGCGGTTCGGCTGCAAGGCAAGAGCAGCCAGGTTCGCCCTTGCAGTCTGGCTAAGGCAGGGAGCGGTGGGATGCTTGGTGCTGGACGTGCTGCAGGCGCGAGGTTGCAGTCTGGACAAGGGGGTGCGGTGCTGCTTACCCTGTCTCAGTTTTGCTTGATGTTTTTCTATTTTTTCTTATGCAATTTTTTTTCTTATTTATTTTTTTAAATTACTGAGTAGTGGCTTATATATATATATATATATATATATATATATATATTTTTTTTTATATATAACTGAGTAGTGGCTTATATTTCTCAAGTCCATTTTCGAGGACAGTGTTGCGGTCTTTTTTGTTTGGGCTAAGTCCTTAACTTCGTTCATTTTATATACGGGTAAAGTCGTCATGTACCCCTGTTTTGATTGTAAATCAATTTATTTTTTAAATCAACTTCCCATTCAAGAAATATGTTGTTGATGCTTATTGAATTGATGGTTGTTCCAAAAATATAGCTCAATTGTAAAGATTTTGTTGCAATATAAAAACATTTCCTTTTTCTTTTCAGGGATCCCTAACCTTTCATTGTACTTGACCGTAATTATGGACCACTTAGTTCACAATCCACCCTACTCCGAAATGATGATTTTCGGCCAGGTACTATAGTAAGTTGATACTACTACATCTTACTTCTAATTGGTTGTCTCATATATATGACACCTTCTTTGTTTGCAGGTGGATTCAGCCGTAGAAGGAACTGTAAGAAAAATGCATAGTTTTTCCGCCATCTATCTTACAATTTTTCACATTAAAATTACTCACTTACTTATATGTTTGCTATAGATCAAATTTCTAGAAAAACAAGGCGTCAGGGTTACAGTTCGTAATGAGCAAGTTGATTCAAACTTGCCGAGGACAGTAAGAAATTTTGTTAATTTCTCTTTTCACTTATTTTTTATTAAATTAGCCAAAGATTTTAACATGTCATCCTTTTACTAGGAGCAATTTCTTATAGATAATGGCCTCAGGTCCAATGTTCCTAATCAACAGGTATTATTTCTATTTATTTATTTGTTTTTACTTTTTCACTATTTCTAACAATAAATATATACATATTTATTTATACCAACTTATCTGTTTTTTTTTTTTTGTTATAGCCAAATATGGATATGGGAAAGGGAAAAGAAAATGTCCCTATAGACAGTAACGTTTCCAATCGTGCGCTAGGCCAACGTTTGCGTCGAGAGAGAAAAAAAAATCAACCTAAGTTAGACACTACCTTGACTGCTAATGTGAATACTACAAAACAGAGAATATCCAAACTCCAATGCTTTGGGGTATGTACATATGTTTTTTCCTAACAAAATTTATATTAGTATCTACATATGATTCTTTAACCTTACACCTTCGAAAATTAAATTTATATTTGTGTGTGTTTCTTTCTAGGGAAAAGGAAAAACAAAAGCCACAATTGCCGAAAAGGGGAAAAGCAAATTTGTTGGGGTGTGTACAACATTCTTAACTTTCAATGCGTGTGCTGATCTGTGTACTGCATTATTTATATTAATTGTTTTTACCGTCTTATGCTTATTTACTTAAGTTTTTTATGCAAGGGAAAGGAAAATGCCGGTTCTATTCAAAAGGGTAAACGAAAAGTTGTATTTATTCAGGTATGTATAAGTGCGTAACTTTATTATTATTTCATTGTTTACCGTGTTATATAGGCCCCTTCTTATTTTTCCATTGTCTATGCACGTTTTCATTGTTTAGATTATATGCATGCCTTAATTCTTTTAGTGTGTAATCATTTACCATTTTAAATGTATTTTAGGATAACAACATTGTTCTGAATATTAATTCAAAACGTTCATCCGCACAACGTTTGCGTCGAGACAAAGAGAGAATTTTATGTAGGACGCCTCCTGTTCATCCCTTACATAAAAATATTGGTCGTAGAATCCAGCCCATCTTGAGGTAAAAGGACACTGATTCTATTAGAAGCTGTGCATCTAGATAATGCAACATAAAGTTGGCCATGGCTGAATACCGGTGTACGTAAATCAACTCCAACGTATTTCACAGATTGACCCTGCGACTTGTTTATCGTCATTGCATATGCCAACCGCACTGGAAATTGACGCCTTTTCATTTTGAAGGGAAACTCGGAAGATGATGGCGTTAAAGAGATTCTAGGAATGAAAACTAAATTGCCAGCCTTATCCCCATTTAAGATTTTTGCTTCAATTATATGCTTTGCACAACGCATAACCATAAGACGTGTTCCATTACAAAGTCCATCTTTAGGTGCGATGTTTCTCAGCAACATAATTGGACAACCTACTTTTAATTCTAACTTAAATGGCGGCAATCCAGAAGGATTAAGCGAGTTCAAATACTCAGTTGGATAACGGTTGGCAATGGAATGATCATTTTCAAAATGTTCCACCATTTTATCTGCGGCAAAATAAACAATGATTTCTCCTGGAAAATCAGATAATGCAGCTTTGTTAATGTCGCAGACATCGTCATTTCGTGCTGAGAGAATTGTTCGCTCAGTCAAATAATTCGGAGACGTTGTGCCTATTACATTTAGTTGAGGATAAACCAAAGAAATTAGTTCACTTAAATCTTTGCACTTGTGCACCGTTGTTGGAATACGAATAACATCTTGTGCGGTGCTTCCAATCTAAATAAAATAAAAATAATCAGTAATTAAAAAATGGCAATGTAGTAAAATGTAGAATTGTTTACACAAAAATAATACCTCAGTCAAAAACTTCATAAACCCGTCATTGCCTACCCCATTGTCCAACCGCATATTCAAACTCAAAGTCAGAACTTGTATGTTTAACCAAAGCTTAGAACGCCTCAAAGATGCAGCCACAATTTGGTCGCGGACGCCTTTGGGTATCACTGGCAATATCTGTCGAAAATCACCCCCAAGAACAACAGTAATACCACCAAATGACTTATTGGTGCTGTAAATGTCTTGTAGTGCACGATCAACTACTTCAACACAATATCTATGTTGCATCGGAACTTCATCCCAGATAATTAGTTTGGTCTCCCTGAATAACTCAGCGTGCAATGACTGTTTACTAAACCCACACACTGAATTTTCCATGACATCCAGCGGAATACGAAACATTGAATGAGTTGTTCTACCTCCCACTAATAGTAACGCCGCAATACCAGATGATGCAACGGTAATGACAATGTGTCCAAGGCTGCGACATTTTGATGCAATGGCGTTGTATAAAAAAGTTTTTCCTGTTCCTGCACCTCCATTCAAAAAAAAATGAATTCCCTTATTTTCAAGCACTGAAGTTACTATTGCAGTATAAGCCGAACGTTGTGCCTCATTAAGACGATCGACGGATGATTGTGCATCGGATTCTTGACCATCATACTGAAGTTGTCGGTGTTCCCATATGAGTCTGTTACCAACTATCATGTCCCAATTTTCAATTAGCAGGGGCATAGGTGGGAAGTTCGTTAAATTCTTCCCTCCTTCTTGAAGAAATTGATTTCTGAGATACAAACCATAATCCAGAGTCTGAGCATCTGTTGGATTTGAAATACCGAACCTTGTTCGAAGTTGGTGCGAAAGATCATCACATATATTCACTGAGAACCTTGTCCATAGCAAATCTGGGTGAAGTGGATGACATTCCATTAGAATCACACTAAACAATCTTCTCAACTGATTCCCAGTTTTCATGATCGCAACCTCTTCAAGGCACTGAATCCATTCATCATCATCTTCTAGGAGTCCTCGTGAGGTGCAAGCTAATTTGAAGGTGTCGTGTAAAACATTGTCATATGTGCGCAAATGTTCAAATGATTGTGGCCCTTTTACAACCGTTAGAAGCAGTCGCAAATAAAACCTTTCACCTTCATGAGGACTGGCAAAATACATTCTTCCAATTGCATAGCCCATTTTTCTTTTTGTCCACATTTTTTGTGATTTCTGCCAAACAAAATGTTGGGGGAATTGTTGGTAGGTAAATGTACGT